>JAJEJO010001599.1:62441-158859 GCA_020662805.1 Glaucomys volans | reverse complement strand
GGGGCGTCGGCCTGGGAGGCGAGGTGGCGGGTCTCCGCCGGGCACGGCGGGCGGCACCTCTCGGCCCCCGAGCGGCGCGCCCCAGAGCGCCCCCTGTCCCCTGCGCACTGTCACTACAGCTCCTTCCCTGGAGCCGACCGATCCGGACGCCCCTTCCTCCCTCTCTTCCCCGAGCCCCCGGAGCAGGACGGCCTGCCGCTGCTCGGGCCGGAGCAGCTGGCCCAGCGGGAAGCCCTGCTGCGCGCGGCCTGGGCCCGGAGCCCGCGCCCGCGCCACGCTTCTCTGCCCAGCTCGGTGGCGGAGGCCTTCACTCGGCCCGGCTTGCTGCCTGCCAGGTACACCGGCCACGCTTGCTCCTGTCCCAACAGCCGGCCGGCCTGCAGGCGCTTGGCACTGGCACAGTCGATGCAGCTGCCCTTCTACGGAGAGGCCTGCAGGGAGGACGTGCCAGCAGGAGTCCTCGCCTGGCAGCCCAGACAGCACGTCTGCCTGCACGCCCATGCCCACCTGCCGTTTTGCTGGGGGGCTGTCTGCCCTCACCTTCCACCGTGCGCCAGTCATGGCCCTTGGCTCCCTGCGGCCTGGGGGCCTCCAGTGCACAGAGGCAGGACCCTGGGACTGAGCGCGGGCTACAGGGACAGCGGGGTGCTGGAAGAGGTCAGCAGGGGAGCCTGTGGGACCAAAGGCTTGCGGAGACCCTGCACCTGGAGGCGGATCTCCAGCCTGGAGTCCGAAGTGTGAGGAGGAGGCAGTTCTGGTTCCTGCTGGGCTGGACTCTCTGGGGACAGGCAGCCTTGGGTTTCCTGGCTTCTGCAGTGATATTCTGGCCAGGGGACCCCAGTGGCAGACAGTTCTTCCATGGTCAGGTCAATGACCTCGGCAGGCTTTGGCTGCGCCCTCATCATGCAGAGCCCTGACTTGAGTCATGCCCCAGCATGAGTCACAGGGAGCAGAGGGGTAGGACCTCTGGGGGTGTCTCTGCCCTGGTGTTAGTCAGTCCTGGTCATGGCTGCTGTGGACTTGGTGTGAGGGCATGGATGCTGGACCTGGGGGCTGGGGCAGGGCCATTGTGCCCCTTGCTCCACTTGACTGGAGTTTCTGAGCACGGGGACATTAAACCAACCTTTTACAGCTCACTGCACCTGGCTGCTCATTCTGCATCCTGGAAGGCTCGTCACAACCTGCAGGCAATAGGAGCATGAGGGGAATATCCCAGGCCAGGGGGTGTCTTCCTGGAGCAGGTGGGCAGCTCCCTCTGTGGGAGTCTTAGGAGTGTCTGGGGAGGATGTGATGAGTCGGTGAGACTGAGAGATGGGCTCTGGGCCACAGAAGCCACTTGGTATTCAGTGCCAACTCAATCCACCCTGGTGCCAGATGTGACAAATGTGCCCAGCATGGGGGCTCTGGTGCTGATGGATGAAGTTCATCCCTCCAGTCTCCTTGAAAAGGGAGGCTCATACCAGGGCTGCAGGGATCTCGCCCTGACAGGGGCCACCTGGGAGCCTGAAAGTGTCAGGGTGGAGAGGCTGCGCAAAGTCTGTTGCCAGCCTGCCAGGCTTGCCTGGGTCCTTGGCTGGCTGATGTGATCTGTGGACTCTGGAAGCCTGGCCTGCCTGGCATCCAGGGTCAGCTGAGGCTCAGTCTCCCAGGTGCCAGGACTTCTCAGGTGGGAGAATTTGCCCATTGTTCCAGAGCTGCATCCTCCCTCTGGGTGCTCAGCTGACCTCCTTTCTCTGTCACACCATTTGCCCTGGGCCATGTGAAAAGATGGCTCTTGTTATAGTCCTCGGTGTTTTCACATCTGCAACTACATTTATCCCCTCCAGTGACTCAAGTGAGCAAGCATTCCTCCTTCCATTCATTCCACAAACATGGTGGGCACTATCAATTCTGTCAGACCCTTTTCTGATTGTCCTCAACAGGTTGGGTGGAGGCCAGGCAGATATTAATTCCACGTGGCTGAGAGGCACACTGACTGACCCTCCTGGCTCCCTTCCTCTCTGCCCAGTGCCCTCCCCCACAGCTGATGCCCAGGAAGTGGGGTTCCCTCTTCAGTCTCCTAAGAGACACCTGGGTAGAGGCCATGAGAATCCACCTTCTGGATTGATTTTAGAGGTAGGTGGGAGCACTTGAGATGGCAGGGTGGGATATACCTCCATTTGTGGCTAGAGTCTGACTAATCCAGGAAAGGCTGATCCCCATACATGACAGTCAAGTTCATGTTCTCTGCCCTATGGATATTCATGGGCTGGAGTTGGAATCAGACAGGTAAGGAGTATGAGTCTAGGTGACTGCTCTGGAAGGGAGCTTGACCTTGGTCAAAGCCACAGTAGTGAGAGGGTTAACTGTTGGCTACCAATCCCCAGGTGGGACCCTGCATTCTCCCTGAGTCAGGATCTGGTGCAGCCCTGGGGGAGGCTGTGGCAGTGGGGCCTGGTGCCGGGGAAGCCAGGCCTCTCTGCTCACTGCCCCAAATCATTAATAACCACCGACTGGAAAGATAATTAAGAGCCAACTGTGGAGCTGAGCCTGCTGTTGGCTGGGAGGAGGGGCTCTCCTGCTCACCTGGCCAGGCCCTGGCTGCCTTGCTACGTCTAGGAATGTAAGGAGTCAGGGACGTGAGTCCCTGGGGATGTGGTTCAGAGCTGGCCTGTGGCTTCCAGCTCAGAAGGGCAGTGCCCTGCCTCTCCAAGGGGAGGCAGAAAGCCTGGGGTGGGTGGGGAGGGGAGGAAGCAAGGCCTTAGATGTGAAAGCACCCTGAACCAGGGCCCACCGACCCACACACCCACAGGCTCTGTTTTGGTGGGACACAGGCAGAGAGGCCCAGCCACTAGTCACAGTAGGAAATCTTAGTCTGACCTCGTTCCCTCCTGCTGCTGTCCTAGCTGATTTTCCCTTGGTCTTCAGCCCAATGCTCACATCTACCCCAGCTTTTTATGGGGAGCCAGGTAGGGTGGGGGACAGAGTTCACTAAGGGTTGGTGTGACATCCCAGGCCAGGACCCTCCAGCCTCACCTGCCTTGCTCTTTGAAAGGGGAGGTGTCCAAGTCTCCCAAAGGATCAGGGAACCAGAGCCGATCCCTTTCTGCCCCCAAGTCCTCGAGACCCTGAAGAATCACTTCCTGATTGTGCACTGCAGGCAATGGCCATCAGACGCTGTCACCTCTTTAGAAGGCTATGAAACCAATTAGATGTCTGAAGTCTTAAAGGGGCCCCAGGTCTTGGGCTGTAAGTGCAGCTCTGGCTGGAGAGTGACAGGGAGGTGGCTGGGTGTCGGTAAACAGCAGCTTTATTGAGCACGTCCGTGCCAGGCACTGGGCTCCGTCCTTCATTTTCCACGAGCTGTCACACATGCAGTTACCCCGCTCCGCAGAGGAGACTTGAAGAGGTACCTAGCACTGTGACAGGCACACAGCAGGCCTGCTACACAGGTTACTTCTCCCTTTCTCCAGCACGCGGTTGACACTGCCAGCCCCAGGCCCCAGGCGAGAGGACTGGCAGGCTCTCCTGCAGCTCTGGATCTGGGTCTCTAAGAGCCAGATTTTCAGAGGCCCTTGGCATGAGTCAGCCTTGCGAGGGCCTCTGACCCCTGAGCAGGCTGGTCTCAGCTTTCTACTCCCCTGGGGCCTGGCACGGCTGCCACTTCCCTCTGCTGGTTGCTCCCCACCTCTTGGGAGTCAGCCTGTTGCCAGGGCTGCTCCTGGCCCCGTGTGGTGAGCACAGATGTGTGGCCTGGGGCCCACTGCCACCTTCCATAGCTCAGCAGTGCCTCAGCCTGTCACCTGCCATCTGGCCCATCTACAAGCCCACAGCCGCCTCCCTGGCCTCAGGTGAGGAACAGCCAGAGGGCTGGCAGCAGGTGCAGTGCTCAGGTGGGCCTGGTGCCTTGGCAGGGAGCAGGCAAAGATCGTCTTCTCCCACCTTGACCTGGCTTGCCCTTGGGGGCTGCTCTGGGCGGATGACATGGCTAGAGGCGATGTGTTTAAAACCACCAGTGGCACTTGTACCTTGTGCCAGGCTGAACTGGCATCCCCTGTTCTCCCCACCAATGACCCATCGGGTCCCTCTGCGAATGAAACCATGACTTAACTTGTTTTTCATGTTGATATAAAAACTCACGCTGGTGCTTGGTGCACGTGGTGAGCAGCATCACTTCGGGAGGGCTAGCTGCTAAGGTCTTTCATCCCTTGTCCTGAACCCACCCAGCCATCAGGGGCAGAGGCCCAGTGGTGGAGAGGAAGGTGACCTCATCTGATCTCTCACAAGACAGGTGCCAGGTGGAGACCAAGGTGCCAAGAAACCAGCAGTGGGGAGGGTCCCTGCTTGACATCTGTGACATGATCTCTTCAGGTCAATTCCCTCCAGGGCTGGGGCTGCCAGAGCTCAGAGGAGGAGGGGAGTGTAGCCACCAGACTCCACTACTGTGCGTGGCTCCAGATTGTCACATAAATCAACCTGAGCTTTATGATGCTAATAAATTTGCTTCCAAAATTTGGTTTGGAGCCCGGGGCAGAAGGATGATTTAATTTGCTTTGTCCTTAAGCAAGAGGGAGTGTAATTGGAGAAGGTAAGTACAGATGTTTTAATTGAGTTCTCAGCAAACAGCAGGCAGCTTCAGGGAGGCCCAGTACGTGGGATGGGCAGCTCTTCCTTATCCTTGGCCTCACCACCCTGGTGCCAGCTGGCTTGGCCCACCCCAGGGCAGGGTCTCCTGGGAAGATGCCACTGTGGCAGGTGGGGAAGGAGCAGCTGTTTTTCACATGGATGGAAGATGATGGCTTTGGGGGCAGCTGCAAGAGCTGCCTGCCTGTGACGGTGGCGAGAAAGCAGACTGAGGCCGATTATGACCCAGGGATTCTCAGGGGCAGGGATGCCAGGGCCAGAAGGACAGCGGTGCTGCCTGCAGACCCCACATTCCCCTGGGCCCCACGGTGTGCCGTCCAAACTTTAAAGGCAGCGAGACACAGAGAGGAGGAGAGGCGAAGGTTCCCTCAGGAGGGTTAAGCAAGGCACTGAAATCAAGAGGGCGGGGCAGGGGCCTGAGATCCCCATCCTCCAGAGAGGCAGCCTCCCGGCAAGCTGCTCTGCATTCCAGGACAGGTGGGCCCAGGCCCAGGGCTGGGGGCAAGCCACGGTCAGGAAGGATCCCCAGGGCCTGAAGCAGAAGGCACATTGAAAATGCAAAGTTCAATAGAGTCACCTGTGTCCAAGGTGCATGCATGACCGGGTGGGAGGTGGCTGGGAGCCTGGCCTCCTTCCATAGGAATGGTGGCAGGTGTCTCATCCAACCCCACGGCACTCCGGGGCAGGGAGAGTGGGAGTGCTGAGCACCCATGGCCAGGCTCCAGAGGGAGCACCCTTAGTGTCGGATCAGAGCAAGGTGGCAGGCTGCGCTGCTGCCCGCTGGCCTGGCCTTCCGTGGGTGGGAACCATGAAGCCACATGCCCAGGGCAGTAAGCCATTGTGGGTGGTGGTGGGGGCAGCACCCTCCAGCAGCACCCCTATCCTGCAGGAGACCCAGAGGGCTCCAGGGGGGCAGCCCTAGAGGGGGTCAAAGAGCCCCTTCCAGGAATCATGAGCAAAGGACTTTAAACCCAGCTCACAGGCTAATGCGTGCCACGGGATGTGCCATGGGCATGGTGCCCCAGAGATGGCGGTCACAGCAAGGGCCCTCACAACTCTGGCTTAGGGACCCTGGTACCAATTAGCACTTCCCATTCTTGTCACTGGAGCCACCAGGCCCTCCCTAGGAGTGGCACTTGGCAACTCTCAGGCCTGGCAGGGAGCTGGTCCTGCCTGCCCTAGGCAGGCCAGGTTAGTAGGGCCAGGCCTGGGCTGTGCCTCAGCAGGGGCAGCAGCTGCTAGTAGACAGGCAAAGACGCAGGAAGGGGCCGGAGAGGGCGGAGAAGGGGACTTGGGTCTGGTATAAATAGCAGCAGTGCCAGCACTGTGTTTCCCACCACTCCGGGAGGAGCCTGCCTCCCAGCTGGGGGGCGCAGCCTGTGTGCAGCGGTGCATCCTGAAACCCAAAAGCAGCAGTGTGCTGCCCTCGGCAGGAGGGCCTGGGCAGGGAGGGCTCCAGGGGCCCAGGCCAGGTCCAGACCCCAGCTGGAGGCGCGGAGGTCCCTGTCCTGCCGGCCCATGAAGACCTGGAGGCAACTAAATCTTGCTCTGTAGTGGGCTGAGGCTGGGGGGCCCAGCCTTCCTGTCACCAGGCATGTCCCGCCATCAGAGCTTGGTCTCACTGAGGACAATGTTGGCTGTGACAAAGAAGAAGCAGGAGAAAGCCCAGAGCAGCACGAAGCCCACCCAGAAGGTGTGGTGGAACGGGGACCTGTGCTTGTTGATGGTCCCGTAGCCAAAAGCCAGCTGGGTGTCCTTGCGGCAGTGGTATACCAGGAAGGCGGGGATGACAAACTGGATGCCGGTGCCCGCGTAGGCCCCTGTGATGCCCACCAGGGACTCCAGGTCATGGGTGCAGAAGGCCACCAGCACAGGGGGCACCAGGGTGATGGTGGGGAAGACCACGCGGTCCACCACCCACGGGTACGTGCCGCCCTCGCGGTGGAAGAGCGTTTTCCAGTTGTTGCGCAGGGTCACGGCAATGATGGGGAAGTTGGTGCTGATGGTGAAGACTGGGAAGAGGCCCAGGAAGAAGCGCACGGCGGCCAGGCCCACGATGTCGCAGCGGGCGAAATTGAGGGTGTACATGTCCATGAGGCTGTCGCCTGGGAAGCAGAAGATGGCAGTGAAGGACAGCAGGCCGTAGAAGGCCAGGATCAGCACATAGTCCAGGAACACCAGCTGCGTGAGGTGGCGCTTGGAGGAGACGGGGGTGATGAGGGACGGCAGGGAATGCTGGCACATGAAGGAGTAGACACACACCCCGAACAGGTTCCGGAGCCCCGAGAAGTTGGCCAGGGGCGGGTGCCCCTCTCCTTGCCCCCTTCCGATGCGGACCAAGGCCAGCACGATCATGATGGCGAAAGCTGGAAGACAAGATGGGAGTCAGCCGCGGGCATGGAACAGCCCTACCTGGGACACTTTGTGGTCTGGGGGCGTGTGGAGGGGCTAGAGCCCCCAGGAAAGAACCTTTACATTCAGATTCATGCAACCCCAAAGCCACGCTCTGGAGTGGCTACTGAACTTAGGAATGCCCCTCCTGTCCCTCCACACCCTGTTCCCCCTGCCCAGTGGGGGGTATCGGGCATGATTCAGAGCAGTGGAATGCTAGGGTGTCAGCAGGGTGGCCCCGCTGGGCTTCCTGGCAGGGAGCCGGGCTGGGCAGCACCCCTGTTCTTTCACCCTCTCTTGGTTTGGACCATGTGCCTGGGGAGCTGACGGGGAGAGCAGGGTAGAAGCGGCACAGGGCATCTGGGAGGAAGCGCTCTCCTGGGCTGACAGTGAAAGGGCAGGAATCTGGGAGCCCTGTGCAGAGGCAGGGCCAGGGTTGTAGGCAGGAGGTGGCCGGTTGTCACACCAGGGAAGAAATGGCACCAAGAAGCAATTCTGGGGACTGCTGAGTCCTGAGCTGCTGGCACCAAGGCTGGAGGCAAATGACTCGTGGTTCTGGTCCTCTGGCCTGTGGCACAGAGGATTTGCTGCAGAAACAGAAGGGAACCTGTGCCCCTGTCTGTCCAGAGCCATCGGGTCTCTGTCACTGATGGAGACCAGGCTGGCCTCACATAGCAGCCTCGTAGACAGCCTCCTCTCAGGCCTCCACCTGCAGGCTGGCCCACCAGCCTGTCCTCTGGCACGTGAAGGCCCTGGAGGTGGCTGAGCACAGCACCTGTGGGCAGCAGTGTTCAGGAAGAACCGAGCCATCAACAGAGAGCGTTCCTGGCACTCAGAGAAGACGGGACTTCTAGATCTTTCTGTAACTCTGTGGCTTCTGTATTTGCTCTACGGATCATTTAGAACTGGCACTGTTAGCCACGTGGCACGGAGACGACCTGGGTCCCTCTCCATTCTGGAGTTTACAAACCCCTGCTGTCTCTGCTCGGAGCAGACCTGACAGACCCCCTAGCCTTGCCGGGGTCCCTCAGATAACCACGGGGACATGGGTGAGTGAGAAGCAAGGCTGAGCTAGAAGAGGCCAGCGTGGCGCCTGGCCACTCCTGACAGCTGGCCCCTCAGAGGCTCAGGGCTCCTCCGGGGGACAGGCTGTTCTGCTGGGACCCACAGGAACCCAGGCCAGTGTCTTCCCACACAGTGCCACTGGGGAGTGGGATGGAATCGTCCATTACTTTAATCAGAGCTGCCTGACACTGTTGGGGACAGGAGGGGTGGCAGAGGGGAGGGGAGCCAGGAAGAGGTCTGTGAAGATTGCCAATAAAGAAGATGATTTGTTTCCGCCTCCCACAGCCCGCTCAGTCCCGCCACGCCTGCCGCTCCAGGGTGTCACAAATCTTCCTGGCCCTGGCCAGTCAAGGGGAAGCAGTGACCTAGTTCTTCCCTCAAGTCTTGGCCCAGGCAGTCTGGCTCATCCCAGAAACCCCTGGGGTGGGCGCAGGAGGGGAAGACCTTCCCCCAGGTGCACAAGGGCAAGATGTGGGGGGCCTGCAGCAGGCCGGCAGGGCGGGGTGGGGAGCCTGTGCCTCAGGAGGTCACACAGCTGCAGAGCAGAGTGGGGTGCAGCTGGGGCCCAGGCCACGTGGTGGCTGGGCTGGCGGTTCAGGAGGCTGTGGCAGTCGGCTGTGGGTAGCGTGCTAGGCCAGGGCCAAGGGGCGGCAAGATTCCAGTCCTGCCCTGCCATTACTATGCAGGGTGCCACCTGTGACCGGGACCTGCTCCAGGCCCTGGCCAAGGCTGGCATGAATTTGTAAAGAGGCCAAGAAAAATCCTCTGTCTGCTCCTTGACTGTGGCCATGGCCCCCAGGTCCTGGCAGCAGGCAAGACGGCAGAAGATGCTAGCTGTCCAACGTGGGCCTCCATTAGTGCTCTCGGCCCGGATGCTGGCCGGGGCGTCTCTGCTCGCCTTCCTGCCAGCCAAATCTCTAAGAGGCTGTAGGAAATGTGGGCAGAAAGTGGCTTGCTTATTCGGGAAGTGAGTCTGGACAGCCCGACTGGGGACTTTCCTTCTCACGAATAAACCCAGTGCTGAAGTAGGTTCTGGGACAGCGGGGCTGCCTGAGGCAGCACACCTGTGTGACACCCCCCTTGACGCCCTCCCTCGGACAGTGGTCTCCAGGGCAGACATCTTGGGAAGGGGGGGTTTGCACCTTTATGTCAGTGATGAGGTGGGACTTTCTAGAACTTCTAGGACACCTCCAAAGTTGTGGCTATAGGTGATAGGAAGACACATCTCAGTCCTCTAACAGGGCTCCCGCCTAGACTAGTCCCCCCTCTGGTTCTCTGGATCCTCATTAAAAAGTCTGTTTCCAAAACCCAAATCTACCATGGAGGGCTTGATGTTGTCTATACCTTGGAGTGAAAAGAAGAAGCCTGAAGCTCCTGGAGGTGATCCCAGGGGTGTTAAAGAGTGTCCGCATGGGGGGCTGGGGATGTAGCTCAGTTGGTAGAGTGCCTGCCTTGCAAGCACAGGGCCCTGGGTTCAATCCCCAGCACCGCCAAAAAAAAAAAAGAAAAAAAAAATTATGGAGTGGTGGCTCCTGATGAGGACCGGGGGGACAGGGCTCGTCCACAGGGCTATGTGGTCTTCGCCCTCCCTCTGTCCTGTCAGTCATGCCCGGCATAGTTCTTTCTGTCCAAAGTTCCCCTTCCTCTGCCAGGCAGTACGGAAGTGCTGCTGGTGCTGGGAGGGTGACCAGGGCACCCAGGTCCAAACAGAGGCCGCTCCCTCCACCCCAGTGCTGTGCACCGACTGGGCCCTGGAGTAGGGTAAGTGGGCCCCACCTTGGCCTTGGGCTCAGCCCAGGAGCAGAGTGAAGGACATGCAATGCCACACCAGGACATGGACAGGTCTGGAGAGCGCGGGCCTGAGGAGTGGCCACGCAGGCCTGAGGGCGAGCCCCCGCCAACCCCAGGACAGGCAGGCCCCTTGGCTCCCACCGCCATGAGGACACCTGGGCAGCACCGGGTGTCTCCTGGGAGCGGGGACGGAAGGGACACTTTCTGGCCTGGCCTCCAGACGGGCAAGTTTAAAGGAAGCCTGTGTGATCCCAACCCTGGGCTCCAGCAGATGGAGCTGGAAGGGAGGAAGTGAGGCCAGGGGCTCGGATCAGGGCACAGGCCTAACCACTGGCTCTGGACCCACTCTGTCCTCCCCTCCGCCCCCTGCAGCGGCTGGAGAGCAGAGTTCAACAGCTACCTCCTGGAGAGACGGGCTGTCCCCAGAGACAGCTGCTCCAAAAACTCATTAGCTCTGCTCATAAATCAGAGTGAACGAGCGTGACAGGCGTGAGCGACAGACAGCCGGGTGCAGCGGCTCCGAGTGCACACGCCAGCACCCAGGCCACACCAGTTTACGCCCACCTCGGGGACGACGTGGGAGGTGAGACGGGGCAGTGAGGGACACCAAGACCTCCAGGACTTCCCCGGCAGATGAGCAGGGGATCTGCCCTGAGCAGGGCCTGCAGTGCCCCAGGCCAGGGCCAGTCCCACTGGCTGTCTACCCTCTCACAGGCTAAGGGCTGAGCATCCTGCACCAGAAACCACCCTCCTAAGGGTGAGGAGAAGCATTGAGGAGCCTGGGAGGACTCTGAGGGGAGGAGGCCACGAGGATTGGACACCATGTCACATGAGGACGGTCAGGCAGTGATGAGGGGCAGGAGACTCTGCATCTGAGTAGCAGCCCCCAAAGAAACAACTGTGCTGGTTTTATGCCACCCCCGGCCCAGGCAGGAGGCGCCGCCCTCAGCGAGGATGCGTTAGTGTCTGCCGAGTGTCAGCACCGCTCTGGTCCCCTGAGGGGAGCTCAGGACACCGACGGGGGAAGATACAGAAGACCATTGCAACAAAAGAAGGAACTGGACACTGGCCACAGGGGCTGGGGACCAGGGTGACACCGTGTGCTGGGAAGTGTCCAGTCCAAGGGTGGAAGGCCACCTGGTGGGTCTTACAGAGGGGAGCCAGGCATCAGAAGGGACTGCAGGGACCCTCTGGGCTGTGACTGCCACAGTCTACCCTCACTCGGGTTAGGAGAGGAGGAGCCCCCTGCAGGGCAGTGGCAAGGACCCAGGGGTCCAGGCTCCCAGCTGACTCCGCCTGACGCGGTGGGCCGCAGACTTCTGACAGCCCCTCTAAGTCCTACGCGCGGGCCTTGCCTTATTGATTCACCTTGAGGCGCAGCCTCACCTCCTCCCGCCCCCCAGCTCCTCGGGAGGGAGACGGTGCACCAGGCAAGTCATTATCTGGGGACTGAGACAAAACCAGGCGCAGATCCTGAGCCTGAGCAGCCAGCGTGGAGCGGCACCTCCCTTCCCTCGCGGGGGAGGTTAGGGTAAAGGCAACTTTTATTTATAAAAGCCTGCCCTGCCTGCCTGCAGACCTGGGTGGCTTCTCTCCCCCAGCAGAAACACATCCAGTCTGTGGGTGTCGGGAGGAGCCGAGGACAGGTTGGTGTGTTCACGTCAACAGCAGCTTGCACTCACGGCATGCTGGCGACCTTGGCTGTGGCGGTCCATTTCATATCAATATGCCTTCTCACAGCATCCAACAGGCCATCAGTCCATTTCTAAAAGCTGTCAGAAGAGAAGGGCTGCAGTCCTGCCGGTAACCCCAGCAACTCGGGAGGCTGAGGCAGGAGGATCACAAATTTGAGGTCAGCCTCAGCAACTCAGCAATGTCCCATCTCAAAATAAAAAATAAAAAGGGCTGCGGGTAGAGGTCAGTGCAGAACACCCCTGGTTCAATCCCTAGTACAAAAAAAAATAGGAAGTTTCTGTAGGAGCTGCCTGGCCCACGGCGGTCTGTCCTCAGAGCCTCTCTCCTTGGCAGAGGACAGGACAGCCAACATCCTTCTGAACAGCTGCCAAAGGGCAAAGGTGATGCTGACTTTCAAGAGACAGAATAAACAAACACCCACGCCTCTGGAATCCCTCCCTTGCTGAGTAGTCTCTGCCCTCCTGGGCTCACCCTGGGGCTGGGGAAGGAGAACAGGGTCTGCTCACGGGTGAAGTCACAGGTGAAGTCCAGGCCTCGTAGTGGACTTGTGAGGTCAAATGGGGCATGAGCAAGTGTCTGACATTGGGGTGCCCAGGGCGTGGACGCTCACTTTTGGGGAATCCAACAAGCTCACCTGAGCTCAGGACTCCAGACCAGCCTAAGCAACTAGCGAGCCCCACTGCAAGACAAAACAGAAATCACCAGTAATCGTTTCATATTGACCACATGCTGAAAGACTTGTGGTATGCTAAGATATTATCAAAATTGATTATACGTATATATTTATTAATTTTTTACTTTGAGACTAGGCTGCCCAGGCTAGCCCTTGGACTCGGATCCTCCTGCTTCAGCCTCTCGAGTTGCTGGGATTACACGTGTACACCACTCTGCCTGGCTCTGACTACATTTTAAAGTGGCTACCGAAAAATTAAAAATTTCCCAGGTGGCCCGTGACCCACTGCTGCTGGGCAGCGGGCGCCTCCCGTGCCCGGGTTCTGCTGGTGCTGCGTATGGTGTGCAGCCATGAAGCATGATCACCTGGGAACTTGAGACTTCTGCCTTCCACCCCCCATCCTCAGCCCAGGTTTCCTGACTCTAACTCTGTCACCTGCCTTATTTGCATGGGGACACTGAAGATCTGGGGTGGGGTACGATATTGCACTGATCCTTCTTGAAAAGCCAAAGGACGAGTAAGCTCTGAGCGCCTTCAGCTGTGACAGTGGGGTGGCCTGCCTTGTGGAAGAGGGGTGCTGGCTGGGCTTGGGGTGTGAGCTGGAGCAGAACCTCTCGGGAACCTGGGGGGCGCTGCCTAACAACCCCAACCCTGGCCAACCTACTCCCCTCCCTCGGCAGGCCTGGAAGCGATAAGGAACACACCTGTGAAGGGCAAGGGGGACACAGGTCCACATGCTGGAGCCCCTGCCTTTATCCCCTCAGTGCCCAACTCTGCACCACGTGGAGCCATGACCCTAAGAGCCAGGGGTGCACCCAACCAATGTCTTCCCAGTGTCCGTGGCCGTAAGCCCTTCCCAAAGCCGGCGACTGCGGTGCTTTTCCCTGGCAGGCTACTTCCTGGACAGCAGCCCTCTCAACCCTCCGACCTCTCACTCCAACCCCAGGTGCTTCTAAGGCTGGGGCAGGCCCCCGCCTGGACCGCCCAGGCACTGGGCTATTCTCCAAGTGCTGTTCACCGCTCCCACTCCAGCTGGGCACAGGCAAGGCCATCCATCACAGTGGCTGTCAGAGGGATGTCCCTTTCTTCTCCAAGTGGAGAGTCAACATGCCAGGGCTAATGAAAACAAATGGCCAGTATTGGCTGTCACCAGCCCTGGCACTGGTGCCCCAGGCAGGGGCTGGGTCTGGGGGAGAAGACGCTGGTTTCGTCCTTCATGGCCCTACTGCCCTCACAGGGTGCAGGCCAGGGACTGTGCCTGAAGCTGGGGCATCAGGAGGGCTGGCAGCTGAGAACCACTAAGCAGCCCTAAATAGGAGCAGGAGGCTGGGCATTTGCTCCTCAGATAATCAGACTGATCACTGCGAAAGGAGAGCCAGATTCGGAGGGGACAGGACGAGACAGGAGCCGGCAGTGGAGGTGAGCGATGCCCCAGGAGGCGGCACATCTTGGAAAGGGCCAGAGGGGAGGGAGGCTGTATTTTCTAAACAAGTTCAAGTTTTCAAGTGATCTGGGTTCTCCTGCCACTGTCACTGAACCGAGCAGCCTTGGGGTGGACTTTTCCTGCCTTTAAAATCGGAGGTGACTTGGGGGTGCTGAGGAGAGGAGGGGCCGGGCCCACAGCCACTGCTCAAGTGTGGGAGTCCCTCTGTTACGGCAGAGCCTCGCTTCCCATCACGAGGCCCAGATCCCAGCAGGCAGGGATCTGAGCACCGAGTCCTCCCCGCTTCTCCTTGTCTAAGGAGGGGACTGGGATTGTACTGGTGATTCCACCTACTTAGTCAGGTTGAGCCACCATCAGAACTGTCCCCAGGAACACCTGTCACTGGCACCGGGGTCAGCTAATCCTTCAGGGCTTGGGGGTCAGAGATGGGGTGGTGAGCAGGGCCCCAGACAGGCTGCTCAGACCGCTGTATGAACCAGACTGATCCTGGTTCCTCCTCTTGACCTGACCAGCATTCCTAAGGCTGCACAAAGCCAAGTGTGCCCCACGTCATCCGGCTGTGCGCTCTCTCCAGACAGGCTCTTTGATGCCCAACTGGGTCCCTCCTTCCTGGCCATTGCCAGTCTAACTGGGCACAGGCCATAGGTCTCCAGTGTGAGCCCTAAGAGGACGGGCCATTCTTGGTCCCACAGATCTCTGGCCCCACAGATGTGCTTCTGGGTCCCACATCGGATTGTGCCCTTGGGCCTGCAAGACATTCCATGCTGGCCTTGCCTGTAACAACTCACCCCTGACTCACTTTGGTTTCTGCTGAAAGCAGGGAATTGAAAGCCACTCTGAGTCCTTCCCAAGCCAGGCCGGCCCCTGCGCTTCCTCCTCCTCCCGGGAGCAGGAGAGAAGAGCACTTTGCAGGACTGGGATTTGCCCAGGGTTGGTGGTCGTCCCTGAGGGCCTTGGGGCATTCTTCCTCTTTCTACTGTGGCAGGAGGGGTGGCAGTGAGGGAGGTGGGCAGTGAGTCTCGGAGTGACCAAGTCTGCAGCAGGAAATCAAGAGTCCCGGCCTTGTCATCCTTTAACCCTCCCCAGCCTTGGGGCACGCAGGGAGCCCTGGCTCTGGCGGCAGGGTCTCAGCTCTCCCCTCCCAAGCTGCCTGCAGCTCAGTGTGGAACCTCGGGGAGGGCAGGCAGAGCAGGGGCCTCTGCTGATGGCCGGCTAGTCTCCTTCCTGGACACAGCAAACCTAACATTTCAGGCACTGCTGTCCTCCCCTGAAGGCCACTGGGTCCTTTCCTCCTGAGCAGCCAGCAAGATGCAGAGAGAACAGGAAGGAGAGAGAGGAAGAGGAGGAGGCCACGTCAGGACAAGGACACTTGGGGTCCCTTGGCCAGACACAAGCGCTGGGCTGCTGTGGCTCCCGCTCACTCTGCAGATGGCTGCCAGACTGCAGCAGGGCAGGGAGAGCCGGCCGGGCGAGGCCCCTCCTGTACCACTGCCAGGTCAGCCACGGACTCCCTGTCTGGTGGCTGGACCCACAGACATCTGGGCCACATGCAGATCAGCGCTGCTGGCAATGAGGGCTGCTCAGACGAGACAGCTGGAAGCAAGGCCTCCACTGGTGCCCGCGGGCCACTCAGGTGAGTCCCCACTGTGACTGGTGGACACGGCTGGCTGCCCTCCAGCAGCAGCTTACCACACATCCACACTATCCTAACAGACGCAGGACGGAAACCCTGGGTGCCTTTCCTATACACGGACCTCTGGGTTTGCTGAGAATTTCTAGAAGACCAAGAATAAAATTCAGACCAAATGAAACACATACAAAAGGTCTTTCTGGATTCTCTCCACTGGCTGTGGAATAGGGAAGGCTGGACCCTGAACAGCCCCAGAGAGCCTGAAGAGGGGCCCGAAGGTGGGCAGGTGGTCAGGGCTGCAGAGGCCAGGGCAGGCTGGTGCTGACACAGGAGAGGGGAGGGGACAGCGGGCAGGAATGTGCCGCCTTAATTTTGGAAGGCAGGGTCTTTCCGGACCCCCAAAAAGGACCAGTTGAATGGCCATAAAGAACTCAAATGCCTGTTGGCAGCTGTGGGCAACAGATGGCCCAAGTTCCCGAGACCTCTGGCTGCTGCTGGTGATAGATCGGAGCAGTCCCGTAGGAAGACGCCTCCCACCTCTTGGGGTCCAGAACAAGGGAACAGGTAAAAACCAGAAAGGTCCCCTGTTCCCAGGTGGGGTCTCCTCTTGGGCACCTTCTGCCTTGCCTGCCACCGCCGCAGAGTCCCACCTCTCCCTCTGGCTTGGAAAACAGATCTGGGGCACTTGTTGGGGGTGGTGGGGAGATCAGGGCGAGCCGCTTCACAAGGCAGACTCCAGCTCCTCCACTGCTGCCTGGTGAGGACGGCGTCTGACCCACTTTGAGGGGAACACAAAGGCAGAAGACTGCGAGCATCTGCTCTGAATCCACAAGCAGAGGGAGGCAGCCCTGGGTCCTCGACAGCCCGGGCCTGGGGAGGGCGGCGGCGCTCCCGAGCAGCCTTTATTAGAAAGAATCTGAGTTTTAATAATGCCAAGTGGGACGCCCTGAGCTGACCAGCTGGTCGTGTCCCCTTGTGGGAGGCGTCTGCCTGGGGAAGCAGGCAAGGGGACTGAAAAAATCATGCCACCATGGCCCCTTCTAGCCCCAGAATTTCCTGCTGGGCAGTGCTGGGCAGGCAGGGCGAAAGTCACTGACAGGCGTGAGTCTAGCAGCTGAAGGCTCAGGCTGGAAGGCCATGGCCCCTGGGCCTAGGGGTACAAAACAAGGTGCCATTGCTCCCCCTCTCCAGGGTCTCTGGTCCACTGCTGCTTATGGCGAGCTAGAGGTTAGAGAGGAGCCCCTGTCTCCCCACTAGGGGAATGGCCTGTTTCTCAGCTTCCCGAAGGTGGTGGTGATGGAGGCCCGGGGAGCAGGGAGGGTCTCCTCTCCATTGCACCAGGGAGCCACAGCTGGGGCAGTGAGAAGCCCTACAGATCCCACCGTGGACACCCATGATCCGAGTTTGGCCACTAAGCACTGCAGCTCTTCCTGGAGCCAGCTGAGGTCACATCCCTGAACTCAAGGCTGTCCCCCGAGGAGATTAATTTCTCAGATGTGCGAGCTGGCTGGGATGACAATAGAGTGATGCTGATCACGGTGGCTCGAGTCTGAACGCTGACCAGGTGCCAGCACAGGGCTGATGAGCACTTTCTACACAATCCCGCTGCGTCTTCTCAGCCGCTCAGTGAGCCTCACTGCGCGGCAGACGTGGAGCCTGGTGGAGCAGACGCTGTCTGACCCGCATCAAAGGGAACAGGTGACAACCGGTAGGTGCAGCACCCAGGGTGAAGCAGCCAGCAGAGCTGGGCCCTGTGCTCAGGCACCTTGGCTGATCTGAAGCGGCTGCCTGGGAGGAGCAGGTCACAAGACCAAGGGGGCTGGCCAGTTGGTCTCTAAGGCCTGAACGACAGTCTCACTTGCTGGGACAACACACTGAGACCCTCCCTGCGCACGTGAACTGAGAGGAATCTGCAGTCCAGGGATCCCACGCTGACCAGTCTGGTGTCCCCAGAACTTATTTGTGGCTCACTGGGAATGAACCAACGTTGGCACTTGTCATCCACATCCTTTCACTTCCCCTGGACAAGCAGTCACTTAACTCTTTAAGTCCCACCCGGGCACAGCAAGAGAGCTTCTGGGGCCAAGGAGCTGGGGAAGGGCAGGGCAAAAGGCCTTGGAGGAACTTGCCCGAGGCTCTCAGCAGAGCTCCAGGGCCTGTGATCTCCCCTGGCCTCATTTCAACAGATGGCAGAACAAATTCCTAATTAAGCACAAGGAAGCTTCCGGCTCAGCACATTTATTCATGGTCTTCTGGCCCCTTTGGTGCTCATTCTTCCCTTTTGTCTTCTTGGAAGCCACGCCAGCTTATTGCCACCCCAAGCTCCCCACTGTCTTGGAAAGGCCTGTCCCTAATCTAGGGAGAGGGAAGAGGAGGGGAGCACAAGGCAGGGGGGCCAGCATGGGGGGTGTCGTGTCCGGGGATGGGCCACACAGCTGCTCTTCAGAGGCAAAACAGAAGGAAGTCCAGGGCAGACCACTTGGCAGAGGCTTGAGAGGACAAATGTGGCTTCAGAGAACACGGCCTGCAGGATCTTCTAGAAAGATTGCTAGGGGTGAGCTCTGCCCAGAGAGACACCTTCGGGGGTCTGGTCCCTGTTCTGAGCAGGCCTGTGAGGGTCCAGGAGGCAGACTGAGGGTCCTTCTCACCGACAGGGCTGCCCACAGGGTGCTGCTTGGTGGTTGCAGGGGATTCCAAGGCCTCTGTGGCTGGGGCTAGGAGGACATCACCTGTACCCAGGCTAAGAAGAGAAACGCCAGGGCCCCGCTGCCCCCAATGGACACGAGCCTGGCCCGCTCCGCTTGGTTTACTTCCTGGCACCCTGCTTTGTCCTGGACAGGCTGCGTGTCAATGACAGGTCTGCTTTTCAAGCCCAAGGGTCTGAGTCTCTCATGGAGAAAAATGATGGCCGGTGCCGTTGCCCACAGCAGCTTGCCCGAGACTCCTGACTTCTGATTATCTCTCAGATCAGAGGGAGAAAAGAGGCAAATGGCTGCAAAGACGGCATGTCAAGACAGCTATGTCACCAAGACAAGTGCCCGTGACCTTCATGAGCTGTTCCCTGCTCAGGCTCCCGGTGCTGGTCTCAGGGCCGCTACCTCTGGCCCTGCAGCACAGCAGGGGCAGCCTCTGAGGCCCGGGAACCCGGGGTGCTGGGAGGCAGGGCCTCTTCACAGAAGGGCCTGTGGAGTCAGGGGCTGCGGGGTGACACTGCAGTCAGTGCTCGGGGCTGTGGGTGTGCAGGAGGCAAAACGGCACCCCGAGAGGACAGGGCAGCCCACCCCCAGGGGGGACAGCAGTTGTTTTCTCAAGCCCCAGAGCTGATTCCACTCCTGAGCTAGAACCTGACGGAGGAGGGATGGAAAGGGAGCAAGGTGGTTGACAGCCATCTTCCAGGACCCTGGGCCTGCTGGCAACAGGAGCTTGGTGGCTCCTCTGACCCAAATCTGGGTACAAGTTGGGCCTCTTATTTATTTTTTGGGGTACTAGGGATTGATCCCTTGGGTGCTTTACCACTGAGCCACACCCAAGTCCTTTTTAACTTTGAGTCAGGGTCTCATTAAGTTGCTGAGGCTGGCCTTCAACTTGTGATCCTCCTGCCTCAGGCTCCCAGGTGGCTGGGATTACAGGGCGCGCCGCGTGCCCAGCACAAGCTCCCCTCTTGAGATGAACATATTGCTGCCTGCACTCGACGGGCACAGGGGTGCTGCAGAAGCTATCAGCTGTCATTATCCAGGTGGCTGTCCCCTATGGGCTGACAGGGGACTCCATCACACCAGTGGAAGCACATGCATCCCCTCTACCTCTGCCCCTTGCTCCTGTCCCCCAGGACAGGGGAAGAAACGAACCGGAGCTCAGCTTTGGGGCCAGCACACAGTCGAGGACCATCAAGCACATTGGGCAGGAGCTTCCGGGCTGCAGACTTGGCTGCAGGTAGTGAAAGAGCTGGGACAGCAGAATACGCCAGGGAGGCGAGGAGGAGAGCCTCCTTCTCCAATCGGGAGCTCCTGCAGACCTCCAGGGCTTCCCGGTGCTTCACATAAACAAGGTAGTAGGACAGGGTGGGCGGCCTGTGTGTGGCCCCTGCTGACCCCGACTTCTGGATACAAGCCCTGCCGGGGCAGTGTCCCCACGTGGTCTATCTAGGAGCTCACGTGACCCTTGTGCTCCAAGCTCTTGTCTCCTGTTGTGACCCAGGTGGTCATGTCACCCCATGGCCCTGGAGCCTGGGGATGAAACTGGAGAACAGCAGCCCAGGGTGAGGATGAACTAGACCTCACGGGTGGGAGACCAGGAACTCCTCCCCCTGGGATGGATGCTCCCCTCCTCCCTTGCTGGACGATGAAGGATCACAGGCCCAATGCTCCCACCTAAATGACGTGCTCCTGCAGGGCCTCAGAACTGGTCCCTGTCTTGCTCTCACATCCTCACAAGGACAGACCAAGAGTGGGAAGAAGATGCACACTGGAGAGTCACCTGGAGTCAAGGAGGAACTCCCAGCACTGCCATGGTCCCTCCAGGCAGAGCGGGAGCCTTCTGCCATCACCAGCTCCTGGCCTGGGAGGCTGCCTGTCCCCATGCTCCTCACACTGAGTTGGGGGCACAGGGGGACCACAGAGGCCAAAATTTCTGGATGTCATCTGGGTATAAACCGTTATCAGAGCATCACTGCCCTTCACCAAGTCTGGGCATGGAATCAGGGAACATGCACCTGAGTCCTGATGGGGGAAGGGGCAGACGTGGTGGCAGAGGGGCTGGGAAAGACAGTGGGGAAGGGGAATAGGCAGAGGATCCCTCTGGAACCTCCATGCCAGGGTCAGGGCAGCCCCTGGGGACCAGGCAGACCCATGGACCTGGACCTCTCTATATGAACAGCAATGGCCTTTGCTTTCGTTGTTTATTTTTAATGTCTTTATCCTTATTTTTCCCCTTCCTTGCCTAAGCTGGTCTCAAACCATCTTCCCTTAACCTCCAGAGGCCTGGGTTGTGCATGAGCCATGGTGCCTGGCTTTCTTTGCTTTTAAATAGAGCAAAACAAGCATCCAGTGGATGACCAGAGCACAGGCTGGAGGCGGCAGGAGCCCATGCCGGTCCTCAGCCCAGCTGCACCCTCTTCCCTGAGGCGGGTGGGAGCGCCGGTGGAGGTGAGCAAGCGCCCAACCAGCCCGGTATGGGGAGGAGACCCCCCGGCTCCACCTCTTCCTCCAAAGGCACCAGTTGGTGAGAAGCCATGGTGGACAGGGTGTCCCTTCACACCCTGTGGTCCAGGACTCGAGGCGCAGTGGGTGCTGCCGTGTGGTGTGCCCACGAGGAGGAGCATGGTGATTCTCCTGCCCCTGCAGTGGGCACAGCCTGACCCAGGCCTCCGGCAGCCCACGGCCAGCCTGTGGGTCAGTTGGGACTGGACACGGTTCTGGGAAGGAGGTTGGCCACACATGCGTAGTCTGGGCCCTAGCCCAGATCCAGTCACACAACGTGACCTCAAAAAAAATCACTTTTCTTTTTTGGTACTAAATTTCCCCACCAGTGAAAGGCAGGTCGAGCACCTGCCTCCTCCCCACCCTCCAGAAAGGTCAGAGGACCAGGCAGGCTGAGTTAATGGAGGCCACCACCACGTTCCAGTCACGGCTGGGAGCTCTCCCAGCCTCTCTGGAGAGGCGGAGGAAGGGACAAGGGGAGAAGGACAGAAAACGGAGAGGTTTCTGGGACTCACCGATCCATCTCATGAGCGAGGTCAGGATCTGCAGGTACTTGGTCTTCTGGACGTCAAAGAAGGTGAAAGGTCCGAGCAGGAGAGTGAAGACGGCCTGGGTGGGGGAGAGCAGTGAGGGAGAGCAGAGTGGAGGGTGGGGGGTGGCGGTGTGCTCCCCACAACCCAGGTGCACCCCGCACTGGTGGAGGCGCCTGGGGGCAAGTGCCAAGCGCCAGCAGTGGGAGAGGAGGCCCAGAGCCCTGCCTCCCTGCCCCCGCCCACTCTTTTTTATTGGTACTGGGGATTGAACCCAGGGGCACTCCACCACTGAGCCACATCCCCAGCCCTATTTTGTATTTTATTTAGAGACAGGGTCTCACTGAGTTGCTTAGTGCCTCACCATTGCTGAGGCTGGCTTTGAACTCGAGATCCTCCTGCCTCAGCCTCCCAAGTGCTGGATTACAGGCGTGCGCCACCGTGCCTGGCTCCCCCGCCCATTCTTAATGTCCAGACACTGCTACCCTTTCTGAGCAAGGCCCATGGGTCACTTTAGGGTCCAGCAGGCACCGAGGGAGGAGCCACGGACTGGCACTGCACTGGCCACAAGCACAGGTCCCCTCCAGATGGCAGCAAGATCAGGATCACAAGGAACAACAGACAAGCCTGTTACTAGAAAGAAAGGACACAGGGAGGAAGGGACTCGCAGTGGAGAGGACAACCTTTCTGAAGGGCTCGGGGGAAAGGGTTGATCAGGACACCACCCATCAGCCATGCTTTCACACTAAACGGAAGGGGACGGCTAGGGGACAAGAGCTGGTGGCTGACGGGACATCCTGCTCAGGAGAGTGTCCTGCACCGGGGAGGGAAGGTGTGTGGCTAGAAGGGGTGGGAGGGAAGTCTGGGGGAGGGGGGAACCAGGGAGAGGGAGAGGTGCCTGAGCACCGGTCCTCTTGGTCTTCTCCTTAGACAACAGGGGAAAGCGTTTTCACTTACAGTAAAATAAAATAAACCCTGTGTTAGAAAACGGGTCTGCGGGAGATCTGGACCCTCTCTGCGAAGGCACCCGGTAGCTGACGTGGCATGGCAGACTGGGAGGGCGGGCAGGTTGGGCTGCCATGCCCAAGTAGATGCTCAGGGAGCAGAATTAAAAGCTGCTCCTTGGAGTTAAGACGATGGTGCCGTTTCCAATCTGCCACTCGGAAGCCGGCGAGGCATCAGACCTTATTAACATTTACACTCTGCCATTTTATCACGGCGATGCTAATGACACTCACTGGAGATGCGGCAGATGCTGCTGAAGCCCAGCCAAGGTGGGGAAGGGCCCCTGGGGGGAGTCGACCCTGGCCTTGTGACCTGGGTGCATGCATGGCTGCTGCCCAGCCTCGGGTCAGTCCCCGTGCCCAGCAGGCAGGAGCCCCGCAGGAGGTGAGCCCACTCTGCCCCCACATCGAGGAGAGCAGGATGTGGGAGAAGCTGTGACCTCTTATCCAAGTCCATTATCACTGTGAGAACAACGGCTGGAGGACTCAAGTGCCGCTTAAGGAAAAGGCTCTAATTAGCCGGGTGGGTGAAGACATCCTGGCAGTCACCAGGCTGGGAGACTTCTGGAAAGAAGGCTTTCTGCTGGGAGCCTCAGAGCTGAGCTGCTTCCGTGCAGGAGAGGGGGTGACGGGGAAGACAGGAAGGGACTCCTCTGGCAAAGGCAAGGGCTCTCAGGCCCAGGGACAGGAGTTGGGACACGGAAACTAACGCACACACAGTCACCACCTCTAGCCTGTGCGTCTGTATGCAGCACCATCAGTCAGTCATTTAGGAAAATTACCACTTCAGGGGAACTTTCCACTGATGAATTTCTCTCTTGAAGGGTGAGAAGGGGATGTCAGGAGGAAGAAGAAACACAAAGCCACTTGCCACAAATGCTTCCAAGTAACCTTGCTCTGCAGGAAACTGGAGTCCTGGTGTGCCCAGGGTGTGGATGCCCGGGTCACCTTTGACCTGGGATGCTTCCCACTGAAAATACAGTTCTCCAGATGTGGGGTCAAAATTCTAAGGGTGATTGATAGGGGAGGTCAGATCTCATCTTAGAGCCTTAGGATTATTTTCCAGAAGGTTCCACCACATAAACACAGGGTATAGGAAAACAGAACCATCCCCAAGGGCACCCCATCCAGCCCTTGGGGGCCCTTGCTCTGAGGCCTCATCCACTTTCATCCTCCTCCTCAGCGCACCTCTGCCAAGATCCCAGGACATAGGAGCCCTGTTCTGTAAAACCCTGTGATGCAATCCTAGCTGCCGAGGGCGTCCCCATGCAGAAACCAAGCATACGCACCTCCAAAAGGTGGAACGGGAAGGGTCCGTAGAGTGCAGATAAAGTGATGGGGAATAAGAACCCAGAGGACTGTGAGTGATGGTCCACCCCCACCTAGTTGTTCTCGTGCCCGGTCCTGGGGACCCAGGTCTGTCCTCAGAAGAACTGGCAGGGAGTGTCTCTTTTGGAAAATGTGACCTATAGCTATGGAACCCATGGGTGGTGGCTGGGATGTGGCTGCTTTTCCTATTAATTCTCAGGAGCACAGATTGGCCACACTGCTGGGGAAGCTCAGGGCCCACTGAGTCGCAGCCGACAGATGCAGACCGCCAAAAGCAGCCCTGTGGTGGGCCGCGAGCTCAT
Organism: Glaucomys volans; assembly: GCA_020662805.1. Taxonomy (NCBI): domain Eukaryota; kingdom Metazoa; phylum Chordata; class Mammalia; order Rodentia; family Sciuridae; genus Glaucomys; species Glaucomys volans. The sequence continues at coordinate 135,184 of JAJEJO010001599.1, read as the reverse complement.
GGCTCAGAGGGAGCCAGATGAAGACGCAGACCTCGGGCTGGGGCTAATTGAGAAACAGGTGTCCTCTGCAAATTAGTTAGAGCCAGAACGCAGCAACTGCGGGAGCACGCTTCCAGAGTGACAAAGGACAGAGACGGCAATGGCGGTGGAGTCAAGGTCTTTGGGAAGAAAGAGGCTTGGGCAGAAGGACCAGCCCCAGACCCCCGCTGGTCTAGTGGGGCAGAGCCCACCTCTGAATGCTCAAATGTGGCACTTGATATTTTCTTTTTCCTTTTAAAAACAGATGAAATGAAAAGCCAAGAGACAGCCTATCCTCCTGGGTCTTCCAGTCTAGCCCAGATGACATTATAAATTAGCTGGCTCCTGAGCGACGTTCCAACCCCCAAATGCCATTGATCAGTTCAAACTCAGTCTCTGTTCAAGGACTCTTGTCGCCCGAATCATTACAGGAGGCAGGGACGCCAGTCACCGCAGACAAATGTGTTTCTTAAGAAACAAACACGAACCCAAGTCTTTGATTTCTAATGAAATTCTCACACTGATCTCTGGGAGGGAAGTTCAAGGCAGACTGGGGAGGGTGCAACTGGGGCCACTCAGATCTCTCTCTTTCCGGGTCAGTGAGCTTAGCTGCACACTAGAGTCCCCATGGCAGCCTTGCCAGACTCTTGATGGACACACGGCAGCTCACGTTCCCAAGACACTGCAGGCAGAACCTGGCCACGACTCTTTCAGCATGTCCCGGAGTCCACGGCTCGACAGGCAGCCTGCCCTTGTGTCCCCTGTGCAGCTGAAACACACTGCCCCCTTCTGTTGCTCAGGCTCCAAACGTCCAGCTGTCTCCAACGCCTTCCTCACTTTCTGCATTAGGCTCCTGCGGCTGCTGGAACAATTGATCACTGCCTGGTGGCTTCAAACCATACGAATGTATTTTCTCCAAGGCTGGATGTCCCAAACCTGGCAGGGCAAGGCTCCTGGCAGGGCAGCATGGTGACCCCCGCAGGCGGAGCCTCATCTTGCACATGCTCTAAGGACAGGGCAGGGAACAGACGCTCCTGATCTGTTTCCCAGGCCTCTGCCTCCAGGAGCCAGGAGGGCCACCCACTCTCCAGAAACAGGGACTGAAAGATGTAGGAAGGGTGGGCTGAGCTTCGAGAGCCCCGGACAGCGTGTGGCTTTGCTGAGCTCTGACGGCTCAGACGCTAACCAGAGCCCCACTTTCCTCCGGAAGTGGCGTGGACTCAGCTGCCCTGCTCTGGCATGGCGGAAACACTCTGCTATTTATCAAAGGAGAACCTCAGATCAAAAGCTCTCGACTGGGACCTGCAGAGGCCGAGCTGTGTTACCACCTGCCCACGTCTTCTCTGGTCTGACCCCACAGCACTTGGCACTCACAGAAGAAAGGCCCCAAGCCAAGGCAACCCCATTTCACATACAAAACGAACCTAGGGTTGGCAGCGTACCTTTGGATAGCTGTCTCAAATGGGAAGGTATGAGCGTCCACGTCACCAGACAAAAGTAAAGCCATTTGCTGGGTGCAGTGACACATGCCTGTAATCCCAGTGGCTTGGGAGGCCGAGGAAGGAGGATCAGCAGTTCAAGGCTAGCCTCAGCAATTTAGTAAGGCCCTGCCTCAAAAATAAAATATAAAAAGGCTGGAATGTGGGTCAGTGACTTGAGTGTTCATGGTCTCAATTCCCAGTAACAAAAAGGCAAAAAAAGCCGGGTGTGGTGGCGCACGCCTGTAATCCAAGCAACTTGGGAGGCTGAGTCAGGAGGATCTCGAGTTCAAAGCCAGCCTCAGCAACTTAGCAAGGCCCTAAGCAACTCAGTGAGACCCTGTCTCTAAATAAAATACAAAATAGGGCTGGGGATGTGGCTCAGTGGCCGAGTGTCCCTGAGTTCAATCCCTGGTTCAAAAAAAAGTAAAGCAACTTGACACCTAACCCCCTACCCTGTCCCTACCCTTCTCTGCATATTCAGCTGGCCGGAAAAACAAAAGGAAGAGTTAAATTTGCTGTTAACGTCAAATTAAATCTCCCAGCGTAAGAAGCTGCAAAATCTCTGGGTCCTGCCACCTGCCTGCCACCTGTCACAGCCGCTCCCGACCCTGCTGTTCTCCTGGCTGTCAACCCTTTCCCATGTCCCAGCCTCCCGAAGTTGCTCTGGGAGGACATCCCTGCCCAGTGCTGCTGGCCCTTCCCATCCACAAGGCGCTCATATGCGCAGGTTCCTTCCATGCTCCCGCCCACCTGTAGTCACTGGAACCAGTGATGACACCCTCATGTTACTGAAGAGGGGACAGAGGGACCAGAGAGGTCCATGGCCAGAGGGCAGAAGCAGCAGAGGGAGAACGGATGGCACTGAACCCTGAGCCCCTTTTCACTGCAAGTGCTGCTCACTGCACCCACCTGGCTATGCCCTCCTCCCACCTTCTGTCCTCAAGTCCCGTTAATTCTCCCCAATGCCCTCCTGAATCTCTTGCTGGCAAAGAAGTCCCCTTTTGCCCTCGTGCACCCCCATCTTCCAAGCCCTGCGTATGTGCCAGCCCACTCTGCGGGTCCTCCCCGGGGCCTCTTGACTGAATTCCCAAGCACACAGTTGGCGCCGTGAGCCTGGCTCTTGCAGGGCACACAGTGGTCCTTTTGCTCAGGCTGACCCTGCACCTGCAGCAGGAGTGCAGGCACTTTGAGGGCAAGAACTGTGTCCGTTTGTCCCAGCACCCAGGAAGGGCTCTGCACACACAAGACGCAGGAGCATCAACCAGCGTGTGTGGAAAACACTGAACGTGGAGGGCGAGTGCTCGTGGGGGTGTTGGCCTGGAGTGGGCAGGGGGCGAGCCCAGCCCTGACTTGCCGGGTGCCCCACCGTCCCTCCCGACACGGCAGTGCCTGTGCTGGCGAAGCCTGCCCAGAACAGTCGGCTCTGCGGGGACCCTTCCCACAGCAGCCAGGAGCCCTGCGTTCCGCCCCGGCAGGCTGAAGACGGAGAAATCCGTGTGCTCTGGTCAGGAGAAGCAGATCAATCAGAGCGGCACTGCTCTGTTGGTCACCGTCCTCGGTGAGTGTCACGTTCCCTGGGAAGGACACATCCAAGAGGGGCCCTGGGTGCTTGGCCCCTGCCATCAGGAGCACTGGTCTGGACCCCAGGATGGAGGGGACCCAAGGACTGGGACCAGGCTGTGACTCTGCCTGGCCCCCAGAGGAGGTGACATCTGAGGAGAAACCTAAAGAGCCGAAAGGTCCTCAAAGGAAGACCTACTGTGCGGAGACCTACTGTGTGGGGATGATGGAGTCACAGCTGCTGGCCAGCCCACTCTTCCCTCACGAGACCAGAGGAATGCCCCAAAGCCGGCGTGCCGTCTTCTCCAGCTGGGCAGGATGGGATGGCCTGCGGTCCCTAATTAGAACTTGAAGTGGTGACCCTCCTCACCACCTGTGGCTCCTCCTCAGGAGAGGGAAGGAGGCAGGGCCGCTGCTGGAGGAAAGGGAGGCCAGGCGAGAATGCAGGCACACCTCCCAGACCTTCTCCCTGTGCCCAAGCCAACCTGTGGGGCAAAGAGTGACACACCAATTGCCCTCTGTGACAGGCGACCATGGGAAATGCCTGGGAGGAGGCAGAATGGTGAGTGGTCTGCTGGTCCAGCAGGGAGGGTCCCTCCAGGACCTGCCCACCAGGGCAGCCTCGGTGTGGACGAGCGCTGGATGGTGGAGGAGGCACAGAGGCTCCTCTTGCGGCCTCCCTCATCCCAGGGCTCAAGGAGGGTGTGCCACCCTGCTGGCCACTCTGGGCACTCCCTGGGCAGTGGGCTGCTTCCTTGCCAGGTGGGCAGTTCTCAAGGGCCCACGGGGAGAGCTGGTGTGTTTTTGGAGGCTGCAGAACATGGGAAGGAGCTTCCAAGAGTCGAGTCCCGAGCCGAGTCCAGGCACAGCAGCCTCTTCGTTCCACTGTCAGCTCCTGGCTTTGCCACGCCAGAGGCCAGCAGCCCACTGGCAGCGTTCTTGCCCAGGGCCCAGCTGCGTGTGTGGGGACCAGATTTTTTTGTCAATTTAGCAGGGGTGACGAAGGCACCACTCATAAAGAGAAAGTCTGGGAAGGTTGAGTGGGCTACCTGGGACGCACAGGGACCTTCAGGGGCTGATGACAAAACCCTGGTGTTGGCAGTGGTCCAGGGGAGCGGGTTCAGGTGGAGCTGGCCACAGCCACAGCCAAGCTCTCTGGACCCATCTGGGGGGCACTTCAAGTGATCAAGGAGGCTGCTCCTGGTGGGCACTAGGGCTGAGGAGCTAACTAGGGCCAGCGGCAGCTCAGCGCCAGCCCGCCCTGAACGGGCACTGAACTTGGAGCACGCCCTTGATGTACAGTGCAGAAATGTTCAAGGATCCTATTTTTGCTTCTTGAGTGGCTGTGAGCATTTTGATTTGGGAGTTTTAATTTTCCTCACTTGAATTAAGGCTTCTGGGGATTCAGCCACCAAAGGGAGGTGAGCGTGGAGGTGGCGTGGGACAGTGAAGGGCCAGGGCCTCCCACTAACAGGGACAAGATGGGGACCGCATCCAGATGTCCCTGCTAACCGAGTCCTGGAGAGCTACTGACCTCCATGTGCTTAACGATTACACAGGTGACAGACATCCAACAGCCCTGGCCACCTGACCCAACAGGCACACACTAAGCTCTCATGTGACAGCCCATCTACCCTTCAGACCGCCCGGTGCAGGATGAGGCCAAGCAAGACCTCCACACAAAGAATGGTAAGTCAATAGCATTTTTTTTTTTTTGAGATGTGGGTCTCCCCATATTGCTCAGGCTGGCTGGCTTTGAACTCGTGGGCTCAAGTGATCTTCCTCCCTCAGCCTCCTGAGTAGCTGGGACCATTGGAGCACGCCACTACATCTGGTGACGTCTGGCTATACTATTCTTACCTGACATCTGTTACCTTCACACAAGTTTAACAAGGGTCCAAGTGCACTTTAGGAGCATTCAAGTTCTTCCCAATCAAACACAAAGAGGCAGTCGCCCGGCAGAAGATGACTGCCAGAGAAATGGACAGGCTCTAGGGTGGAGCCCATTAGCTGTGTGTGCACCCAACCCAGGGACCCGTGTCACAGCCTATCTGCCTAAACTGTCTCAAAATAAAAAATAAAGCAAAGGTCTGGGGACATGGCTCAGCGGTTAAGCACCCCTGGATTCAATCCCCAGAGCCAAAACAAACTAAAAAAGACAGTTGATGCTTAGGTTACCCTAAAGTGGTAACCTGGAACATGAGAAGTCAGCTCCACACATCTCCATCTTATCTCACCACATCTGCGGCTGAGCCACTCAGCTGCACCTGCCGGGCAGGTGGAGTGGAGAAACACCTGCAGCTGTCCTCTAAGGAGAGTCTGGACTCGCGGGAGGATGCTGGGGCCCACAATAATGGGTCAGACGGTAAAGATTCCAACAGGTGTCTTATTTTTTTTTTTTTTGAGGGGGGTCCTGGGAATAGAACTCAGGTCCTTGCTCAGACTTGGCAAACACTCTACCTCTGAACTACTGTCCTGGCCCCAGCAGGATGTTCTAAAGCGGCTGCTGAGCTGCCAAAGAGGAAAGAAACCAAAGCCATCCAGCAGAGTTCAACGACCAGGAGCTGGGCAGGGGGAACCTGGGCCTCCATCTGGGTAACTGAGGCATACAGGGGTGCTGGGCACCTGTTGGCACACCTGGTACAGATGCAGGCTGGCCACGTGGGGATGCTGGCACAACCTCAGCTATGGTGCCAGTGAAAACCTATCTCTCCGAGGGAGGGTGTCCTCTTTTAGGAGATGTGATTCTGGGGACCTAGTGGGCCAGAGCTCCTGGGCAGCTTCCCTTCCCCATGGACAGCTCTAGCTTCTAGAAGCCCAGAATACCCTCCCAGGGGCTGGCATGGGACAGACAAGAGCCTGTTGCACCGGGCTGATGGATGCGTGCTCAGTGAGGCTGGCAGGCCAGGCCCATGCCAGCTTGGAGAAGAGAGGGGGCTAACAGGAAGTCCGAGGCCACTGATCACTGCCCAGTGACTCCTGAGAGCCAGGCATGCGCTACCTCCAAGCAGGGAGATGCAGAGGCACCTGGAAGGCAGTTTTGGGGTTCCCTTGTTATTCCCCCAAAGGCTGGAATGTGGCCTTTTAAAATCTGACATTGAAACCACCCCCAGGTCCCTTCCTCAAACCTCCTGCTTCCCTTTTTCAAGGCACCTGGAAATTATCTAAGAGTCCATTAATTCTCTTTCCCGAACCACCCTCTGAACGCCCCCTGCCACTAGAGGAGGCACTGGACTCCGGAAGGCAAAATAACCAGCACCTCTCCTGACTCCTCAGAAAAAGAGGAAACTCGTCCCAAACCTCTCCTGGCCAGCAGAGCGTGCGGAAGGAGCCCTGTGGCACCCTGCATGGAGCCTCCTGCAGCACCAGCCTGGCAGACTGACCGAGCACCACCCGGAAACTCCATGGTCCGTGTCCCCTGCCAGTGGGAGCCTGTGTTTAGCCAGAACAAGCATGGCCCCCAAGCACCTGACCACCAGGTCACCCTCTCCCGACCTCAGCCTTTGGAATCAGGGCAAGTTCCACACACCTGGAACAGGTAACCTCCTCAGCTGTTTCCAAACTTCCGGCTGAAAGGTGGCTCAGGGCCACATTCTGAGGGATGCTGAAGGCAGGGACAGAGTGCTGCCCACTCTTCTCTGCTCAGAGCCTGCTCCCAGGGTCTCTGGCCTTCTGGAGACCTCCTGGGAGGCTATTCTATCACTCCCGAGGAGCGAGGCCTTGGGGTCAAGAAGGAAAGGTTCAGAGATCCAGCAGGTGGACTGGCAGTGCTGAGCACTAGTGAGTCCAGACAGGCCGACACCCGCCAGGTGAGGCCTCCTCCCAAACCCAGCCACCTGAGCACTGGCTCTGGTTTCCGCTTTGGAGTGCCGTGGTTGAGAAGGATTAAATACTTCGTGTCCGGAATCTCACAAAGAGCTCCTTGGACGCAGTAGGGGTTTTGGCTCAGTTGTCCATGTCCACAGCCCCCCTCCTCAGAGCGCTCAACTGCCTCCCTTGAAAGGGCTGCCACCTCTCCATGGCCCCTGGGGAGGGGGCAGGGCTGGGCTGGTCCCACGGCCTTAGCCTGGCATGGTCACGGTTTCTCTTGCCCTGTCACTGAGGACACGCCTGTATGGTCTCTTTCTCAGCAGAAGAGCCAGATGGCACCGGTGGTGGGCAGAGTTCCAAGTATTTGACACCAGAGCTGCAACCCTGGTGGTTTGGGGGGAAAGATAAATATTGAGGAAAACCCGCAGTCATTCATTAATGATTATAAGCCATCCGGGTTTATAGAGGACGGCCGGGCTCCTCGCAGGCGTGACGCAGAGATGGAATCCAGCACTGGAAGGTCCAGGTGGCAAGATGGGGAGGCTTGACCTGAGCCAGGAGGGCTCCGAGGGCCTTCCGTGGGGAGCTGCGGTGGGCCAGGGTGGGGGTGTGCACTCGAGGCTGTGGGAGGCAGGGACCAGGGGAGGTGGGAGCTCTGCCTGGAGGAACAGACCCGACCCTGCAGCTGGCACTGCTCTAATGACTTCCTGTTCACACATCAGGTGCAAAGAGGAGTCGGCGGAGGGAGAGCGGGTGGTGAGCTCCCGTGACTCACGGCGCACGGACGGTTCTCACTGCTCCTCTTCACATCAGCCCCACAAGGACAGAGCTGCCCTAACCATGCTGAGGGGCATCTGTTCTGGTGGTGATGACCGGGGGAATGGCCTGACCCCTGGGGAAAGGTGGGACCGGCAGGGTGTGGGGCTGGTCCAGTTTGGGCAGTGGCCAACAGTGGTCAGGGGGCCCCGAGGGCTGAGGAGGAAAGCCAGGGCTCACCAAGAGTCCAGAGCCATGTGGGTGCCAGTGTCCCTGGAGGACATGGGCCACAGCAGGTGGGCAGTGGCGTGAGGAAAGGCTGTAGGAACTTAGATTCCCCACAGAGAAGCACTTCTGAGTGGCTCAAGCAGAGAGAGGGCGGTTAGAGGCGCCTAAAACCAGGCTTGAAGGACTTGAGTAACAGAACAATCTCCATGACCTTGGGGCAATGCTCAGGCTGTGAGGTGGCCAGCCTGGACATAGGGAGGGACTGGACTCCTCTCTGTTCTAATGAGGTTTAGAAGGGACTTTAATCATGTGGGCTATGGGCAGGGAGAGGGGGTGAGGGGAGAGCACAGGGATGCTTGCTCCCTTCCTGTGGGGACAGAGGACTGAGAAGGCCCATCCTGGTCCTCCCAGGGGCCTCCTGGGAGGCAGAGTGAAGGACACCTCACGTGCAACTACCGTTCTCTCAGGCCAAAGTCACAGGTGCAAAGACCAAAACTTCTTGGGTACCATGGACTTGGGTCACAGACTCATTTTTAGCTACAAAATTAGCTCTTGGTCTCGTTAATTCATGCCAGATGTCAAGGAAGTGGGGAGGACAGGCACTTTGATCTCACCCAGAGAGAGTGGCCATGTCTGCTTGGCCCCGAACCACTGCGGGTCAAGAAGCTACTGCAGGGGCCAGGCCAGAGGACTCCTTGATTCTGACGGGTCCTAAGAACAAAAGGACTCCAGAGGAACTGGTGGGCTGTGTCCAGAGTGACAGAGGATCGGGGCTCTCTGGGCCACCAATCCACTAGCCCCCTGCTTCCTTGAAAAAGGCATCCTTTCCCCAGGTGCCCAAATGCCAGGAGGGAACCTGCTCAGGTGCATCAGGGGGTGAGGCAGGAGCCCTGGGGCCTGCAGGGCTCTGCGCAACCCCCTGACCAGCTGGAAACCCACTGCTCTTGGGCCTCATCTGGCCCTGAGGACAGGAGGAGGCAGGGCCAGGCCCTGTGCTGCCCTCCATGAGGGGCCAGGTGATCACCTGACCGGCCTCCCTTTCTCATTCCATGCTCTCTGAGCAGGAAGAGGAGAGAGGTGGGAATGCTCCACCTGGAGCAGGAGGGAGGGAGCGGGGAGGGAAGTCAGGTGCTCGGAGTGCAGGGCCCTGCAGAGAGGAGCACACAGGCCAAGCTGGCTCCACCTCTTCCCTGCTGACGTCTGACCTCGAAATAGCCGGGAACTGAGTAACCTTGGAGGCGGGGAGGAAGGGAGATGGCACACCAAGCTGGCTGATTAATGAGCTCTGTCGAGCTGGGTGTAAGAAATTACACTAACAACCCCCAGCTCGCTCCCTCGTTGTGGCCAGCCAGAGACGCCCGCCCACCGTGGCTGCTGGCACACCGTGGGGTCTGGAGCCTCTCCGGCATCAGATTCACCTGGAGCTGGGGGGAAGCCAGCAGCACCTCCAGCAGGAACAGGAGAAGTACCTGTTGGCCTCAGAGAACAGCAGCCACCGGCCAACAGCTACTGTACTGCGGCCCTTTACTCCTGAGGACACTGGAGGCTGAAAACAGCCTGCGTGTAGATGGGTCCTGCTGCCCCTGTCTGCCCAGGAGCGTCTGAGGGGTGGAGTCCAGGGCGTCTTAAACCAGGGCCAAGGAAGTTATTGCCACACCAATTAAACAAGCATGTGTCTCATGACCCTTCCTTCCAGAGTCACACTCATCTGGCACCAGCTCGGTGACACTCTCGCAGCACCTCCCTTGCGCCTGCAGGCTGATTAAGATGTACCTTGGTCTGCTCTCCGCTAATCCACAAGACTTCCTGAGCTCGTGCTAATTAATCACAAGGCATCATTAATATGCACCTTAATTGTTTAGCTCTGTCACGCCCTTCATACCCGTGTCCCACACATCCTTCTGCTGCTTGTGAGCCCTCTAGGGTCCCGTGACTCCCTCTGCCTCCTTAGGGCCCCGGTGCACTGCGGACGGCGCACAGACAGCTCCTCCCTGCACACAGGTGCTGTGCGCCATTGCGCAGCGCCCGTGCCAGGGCGGGACTCCGGCTACGCAGAGGGGCAGTTATTACTCGAGTGCTTTATTTAATTAAAGCATCACCCCCAGGGCCCTGGGGCTTCAGGGCAGGTTCTGCTTGCAATATGTCCCCTGCAACAGAGAGGAAGCTTCGTTCAGGGAGCAACCCAGCCTCCCCAAACCCAGGGCCACCAAGTGCCATGGACTGATCTGCAGGACGGGAGCAGACACCGCAGAGCAGGAAACCAGTGTGGCACATCGTTTTCATTACAGTCACCGCAAACTCCAAACACATTCCACGTTACTCTGCAACTATGTGAAGGTCGCTGGGATCCACAGACTACAGTTCTTTTCTGCACTTTTTTGGGGTGTGTGTGTGTGTGTGTGAAAGGAAGTTAAAAGGGTTGGGGAGGGATCTGAAATCAACAACCAGGACATTTCTTTAAAGAACATGAAGTCATTTTTAGCTCTCTGCTCAGCAATGGGTGTCTTGGAAGCAGAGAAGGAGGATGCGCGGTGTGGAGTGGGCTACTGTTTGGGGGTCTGCCTGCAGCCCAGCTTCCAGGGGGGTGATGGGAAGCTCACATGCACACACGCACACGGGACGGAGGTGGAGATCGGACTGGAGCTTGGGAAGAAAGCTGCCCCAGGTTTTTAATCCTGATTGTGCTGCTCGCAAACAAGAAGGGCCCAAGCGTCAAGCTTAGGGCTGACGATCAGTGTCAAGTGTATAAAAATGGGCCTGAAAAAGCACAGTGCAGAAGGTCCCCAGCAGGGATGAGCACTCCCCACGGAGACCTATTTGGAAACCTCCCAACCAACTGGCCTGCGCGTGAGTGTGGGCTGGGGACATGCGCCACAGTGCCCGCCGCGGCTTCCCCACTCAGGCAACCGCGTGGGGTGGGAGGGGTCTCGGGCTACTGTTCTTTGGTGGGCTGCTTCCGGTGCCCATCCCAGCCCAGCATCTGTCTGTCTCTCCAGCTCCACGAGCTGGGTTTGGGGCTTCTGTCCCTGTGCACATGAATACATGTCATGTGTCCCTTCACATAAGAGGCTCCTGAAGGTCTAGTTATAAATGGTTTATTTTTTAAAAAAATTTTTTGGTAGTTGTGGGTGGACAGCATGCCATTATTCAATTTGTTTATTTATTTTATATGGTGCTAAGGATCGAACTCAGTGCCTCGCTCATGCTAGGCAAGCGCTCTGCCACCAAGCCCCAGCCCCAGCTCTAAATGGCTGATTTTCATAGAAGAACATCTTAAAGGAAGGAGGGAAGCTAAGTACTTGAGGGAGACCTGCAGTGAGTCCTTCTGTGAAGCAGGGAATCACTTTGTAACAAATAATTACCCCCCCGAGTTTGCTTTACACATTTGGGTTTTCACATAATGGAGTTTGAGATTTGAGTGTGCCGGGTGTGTGCGGGCAAGGTCGGGGCACACAAGATCATTTCTCCTGTCTCCATCCACTGGAGGAGCGGCGAGGTCAAGGATGAGCCACCTGGTAGGCCAGCGGCCATTGCCCCAGGAGCTCAGGAGTGGCCAGGGTTGCTCTGGGCGAGTGACGTTTGCAAGGCTGCACTTAACTTTCCAGACACAGGGGCTCAGGGAGGGACGTGTGGACATCCTAACAGGGCCACGGAGACCCTCACCTGCTGGGGCCACCTGGCTCAGGAGCTGAAGCATGAGTCCCCTCACCCAGTGAGCAGCTCCCCACCTCCTGAGCTGGGGGAGGTCCAGAAACCTCTACTCCCCGCTGCCTTATGGTACAGAGTCCCTCCCGTGGGAGGAGGCGGCACAGGCACTAAGCACTGTCCTCTGAGCTGGTGCATCAGGTGCTGGCCATGGCAAAAGCAGGATGTGGGGCGTGATGGGTGGTGGGCTGGATGCCAGCAGAACCCTTGTCCCTGAGAGCTCCATTAAAAATAAAAACAACAGTCCTCACCGAGCAGGAGGAGGCAGCTGGGGCCAGACACCCAAAGGACGGGGTGGGGGAGGGGAGGCAGTCGCAAGGTGGCCCAAGGAGGTGTCCTCAGGAAGGTGAGGTGCGGTCTTGGGCAGGGTCAGGTGGCCAGCAGGCAGGGACAGGGAGGATTGGGGACTGCACCAAGACAAGAGCAGCAGTGGTGGGGATGGTGGCTGGGGAGGGCTTGGGGGGTCCCTGGGCAGCTGTCAGCACAGGAAGCCTGAATTTCATTTAGAGAGGGCTGGTGGGGGAGAGCGTTCCAGAAAACAGGAGGCTACTCCCGGTGAGACACCGCTCCCTGGAAAAAAGGAAGGAAGAAGAACAGGCCTGTCCCCGTGTTATTGATTTCTTTGAAAAAGAAAGAGACAAGCTAATCCTTCCAAGTCCGTCATCTCAGCCTGAGTGCGGCGGCTGCCAGAGGCTGGGGCTGGCTCAGGATCAGGCACTGGCTCTGTCCTGGGGCGGCGCCCTCATTTCTGGGGAGTGGGGAAGGGATCTATTCTTCTTCAAGACCCGTCTCCCAGGACGAAAGCAGGGGCTCACCATGTGTGGGGGACCTGGGAGACCCATACCCCACTGAAGACGCCTCAGCTCCGCCCCGAGGCTCCCCTGGGTGTGCAGGGTCATCCGGCCACAGGGGAGAGAGGGGAGACGAGGGGCAGAGTGCACCCTGCTCTGGGGCCTCCAGAGTTGGCCAAGGAGCCCCGATAAGAGGCGTGTGGGAGGGAGAGCAGAGCAGAGGGGCATCCCCACAAGGTCACTGTGCTTCCAAGGAGGCACTTGGGTGCCCAGACCCCATCAGTGACATTGGCCCCTCCCAGGCACCAGGAATGCCCCCGACTTGTTCTGCTTTGGTACCAGACTGAATCCTAGGACATGGGAGGCAGGCAGGAGGGTGGATGCTGCCCAGAGGAAGGAGGGGCCTGCTTGGATTCGGCGGGGACCAAGGCATTGGGTTCCAATGATAGCTGGTTTCCAGCCAGAGACCCTCCCGAGGACCCCTCTTTCCCACCTCACCAGGCCGTTTCCACCCAGGTCTGACTGCACAGATCTGGGGCATCATTCCCGTTTTCTCCTGCAGTTGTGCTCTGGGGGTGTCATGGCCATTGAAAACGGGCTGGTGGGCAACTCTGCGATCCTGAGAGTGCCCGCATCCTGTGCCATCGCGCTGCTCCTAAGACTTGTGGGTTCACACTGGTTCCCTCCTCACTGGTCCTCCAGGCCACCTTCTGCCCCAGAATTGGTAAGAATAAATATTCAAGGGATGGCAGCGGTGACCCACTTATTAGCAGATGCCAGAGCCCTGGGGCACAGTGGCTGATGTTGAAAGTACAGAGACCATGACAGGGGAGGGAATGTCCTTGGGAAGAGGGGCTCCCTTCCAACCCTACGCGAGTATCCAGGAAAAGTCCACTTCTCCACCTGGGGGCAAGGGCCCGCGGGCCGCACAGACGCAGATCACTCACCAGACATGAGGCTCAGGCGGTGGCACCCCAACCTCTGGCCCCAACCCCTGGCAAAGGTCAGGTCCAAGTCTGGCACCAAGGCGCCCCCACCCTCAACCTGTGCGTGGCAGACAGCTCCAACCTGCGTGTGCCCCGGGTGGCAAAACTGTGTTAGGGGACAAGAGGGACCCGTGAGAGCCCTGAGGGCCAGGCTGAGGGCTTCGGCTCTGGGATCCAGGGGAAGACACTGTCTCGGGGACTCAGTGTTCCCCACTGTCAAAGGGGACGATGCCACACACTGGGTGGCTGGAAAGCCTCAATCGAAATGCCAAGCACTGGGATTCAGGAGTCCAGGTAGCAGGAGGGCTCAGGGTTTGGCCCTGCCGGTGGCGCTCCTCCTGTCTCTGCCCTCGAGGAAGGGGGTGTGCTCTTGAGCAGTACTATTTCAGGAAGAAGCATGTGGTTCACAAAGGGGGCTGCATGCTGTTTGGAATGTTGCAGCCAAAGGCCAGTATGCCAGCTTGAGTCAGAGCCGCGGGGGGGCAGAGAACAGTCTTTGGGCAGAGAGAGGGAAACGGCCCTGGGTGAAGGCCTGGGCCTGAATCTCAGGGTGGCCTTCGCTTGTCGGAAGAAGCTGGCAGGTAGAACTCTCCTGTACCCTACCCCTCTTCTCTAAGGGACACTGGGAAAGACGCCCTCCATCTGCAGAGGGTGCATCCCCTTCCAAGTCACCTGCCCAGAGATGGACCTCACGGTTCCTGAGTTCAGGCCAGGAGAGCAAACCAGGGTGACCTTGTTTGGCCCCAGGGCAGCCAACAAGGGGCCCCTGCTCAATGCGGCCAGTTTGTGGCCGGGTCTCCAGCCAGGATAAGCTCCGCTCGGCCATCTGCGCTCCCAGCTATATTGGGTGGAGCCTGCGGGGCTGCCCGGGTCCAGCAGCCTGCCCACCTGTGAGTGGTGGATGCCACCTGCCTTCTGCAAAGGTGAGAAGCTTACAGCACACAGGGAGTCCCCACTGTCCCCTCAGGGCTTCCCCCCGACACTCCAGGAGGAGGCATGGAATCTGGGCAAAGTTAGAATGGCAGGCTGGGAGGTCTGCGGCAATGAGGAAGGACAACAGGAGGGCTGGCCGTGCCCTGGCCCCAGGGGACAGCAGCACTGCAGCCTGAGCTCTGGGCAGAACCCCTCACACACCCCTACCATCAAACCAGGGGTCCCTGCGCCTGTGCACCCCAGCCAAATCCTGACTGTCCCCATCAAAACTGGAGAGCTCTGCAGAAAGAGCCCCAAGATCTCCCAGCCTGCAGGCAAGGGCACCCTGTGAAAGGGCCCCGGCTCCCACCCTCTCCCATTCGTCTCTTTGAAGCAGGAGGGGTGGGTGGTGGGGGCCTGAGAACCCAAGGGCAGCTGACAGCAGACCCTGAAAACCCTGGGCTGTAATAACAGGGCCAGCTCACTGCTGTGACACCCGAGAGTGCATGTAAAGTGGGTGACTCGGACCCTCCACCCGAGGCCTCTTGCTCCATGGCCACTGCAGGCGAAAGAAGGAGGAACTGACTCCCACCAGCTGCACCAGGGATCTTGGGATGCAGAAGGGGGTCGATGGTGCAAAGAGGGGAAGTGGAATTTTCCATCCGTTAAGGCGAGGGCTCTGGGAGGCGACTGGCAGCCGCTGGTGGAGGAAACTCCCTCCTGGAAGTCGTCAGGATGCTGCACACAGCCAGGCCTCAGGGACACTTAATATCCCAGGTATTCTCATTCCATGTGCGCTCCCAGGAAGAGACTGGAAGGACGGTTTCCAGAGGACTTTCTGGAAACTAAGCCACAATACAAGAGCCCGTATCTCCATCCCACAGGGCACACTGTCCCAGAATAGTGATGAAGAAGTGCTTATTACCACTAGGCCCTTTAAACCATGTAGGCGTGGTGGGGTATCATCTACCAGAGACAGAGGTGACTGTGGGGTGGGAGGTGTCTTAACCACCCCCCACTGCCCGCTGCCCTGCCCGGCATTTTGGGTGGGGCCTGGCTGGCAGCAAAATTGGAAGCAGCTGGTGGAGTTCTAGGAGGGATGGCCGATCTGAGTGTGACTGACCAGGGGCAAGGGAAAGAAAGAATGGCCTTCCTCCCAGGACCCAAAGAGGCCACTTGCTAGAATCCAGCTGCCCTGCCCTTGTCACCTGCAAGAGGGCTTGGGTCTTGGCAGGAAATCCACAGCTCTGACGCCCCCATCTCCAACTTTCTACCAAGAGAGAGAGGGGGCTTCAGAGAGATGCGGTCACCAGCGCTTGGGGTCAGAAGGCTCTGCTGTTCTGGAAGCCACATGCAAAGCTGTCCCAGGCCCTCTGCCGTGAGTTCCGTGAAGCCTGGTAGATAGCCCTGGGGCAGATGGAGGCCCCCCAGATGGGTGTGGGGCAACAGGGTGACGGTGCCAATGGGGACAGGTTTCTGAGGGGCCGCAAGTCTTCCCACTCCCCATCTGCACCCTGGCCTCCCAGCTCTGGAGAGTTCTCAGGCACTGGGACAATTAGCTTTGTGAGTTATAAGTGCAATATCTGGGAGACGAAGGCGGTAATTAATGCCTGTCGGCTTCCTTCCGTGCAGTCAGAGTTATTGAGACCGAGCGAGGGAGCTTCCATCATGTGGAAGGTTCATAGGAACAAGTGAAGGAACGATTTAACAAGGCAATAATAATGCCTCTAAATAATTCACCAAGCGACGGCCGCAGCCAGCACTCAGCGCTCCGTGTCCATGGGCTGTGGGGGAGTGTGCTGGGCAGGGTCTGCAGACTCCAGCAGCCTCCCTGCAGAGACCCACCTCAGCCTCCGCTGCTCTTCCTGGAACCCCAGATCCCTTCCTCCATCCCTCCCCGCTGCCCGTGTGCACGGGGAGCAGAGACCCCAAAGGGCCTCACACCCACTCATACTCTACCCAACTGTGCCAGTGACGATGTGCTGCGGTGCTGGGCCTCCGGTGCCTTGGCCCTATGCCCTCCGGGCCCTGGACAACTTAATTTACCACCAAATTCCCACCAGACCTGCCATCGCAGAATCAAAGAGAATTCTACCGCAAGACAAACTCCCAGCCGCAGCTGACTGCGAGAGGAGAAGCACGACCGTTGACCCACTGCTCCAGAAACAGGAAAACAACTCTCCCACGGCCCAGGAGCCAGGCTCCCCAGCAGCTCTGCAGGCCAAGGCTGGGAAGGCCCGTGGGATCAACAAGTTCAGACCAGACAACGCTGCCGGCAGGGCCTGCGGACACCCTCGCTAGGACAGGAGTAATGAAGTCAAGAGGCCACGGTCAGAATGGCCCGGCTCTCTCCTGGCCCCTGCCTCCCCTTCAAACCAGCTACGTGGCCACGTGTCAAACGGTGTCACCTAGTACACGAATTCTGCACCAGGGCTGAGGGGGACCAAGTAGAAGCAGAGACTATTAACAGACGCTGCAAAGGCTGAAGGGAACCATTTCAGAGCCCTGCCCACAAAGCAGGCAGAGATAAACAGCTGCCCCGGCTTCGGGTCTTATTATCAGAGGCCCCCCCGGCACACCATCAAGCTCCACCCCACACGTCAGGGCACGAACGGGCCTGGAGATTCATCTTCTTCCCGTGTCCACAGGGTTCCTTTCCTGTCTGCTGAGCCTGTTTGCGGTCAGGGTCAACCACAAGATGGATCAGTGTTGTCTGCCCTGTCGGGAGACCAGCACCTGCCTCTACGCTCCTGAGCTGGCCCAGGGAAGGTCAAACGTGGAAGGTCTCTGGTCCTGAGATCTGGCACTCTTAAAGAGCTTTGCAGAGTGCCCCTGGAGCCCCGTGCACAGCCCACAGTGCTTCTCTGTCATGGTGGTGACAAGGACCTGGAGGCCAACCCAAACCACATCTGACTTTTGAGCCTGGTCACCCGGACACTCTAGGGCTCGAATCTTAGTGACAGGATCCACGTCAAGGCCCCAGCGTGCAGCCGGAGCGCGGGGTGCGCAGACGCTGCCCTCTGGGGAGACACTTCCCCCAGAAAGGAGAGAGGTCTAAGCACCCTTGCTACTCGGGTGGCCTGGGGCGCCCCAGGCTGGCGAGGACACTCACCAGGTAGATGTGGTAGGCGTCCACTCGACGCAGGGGCCCCCAGCACAGGTCAGTGTCGTTGTACTTGGTGTCGGCCTCCACGCCGCAGGAGTCGTTGTCGGTGGTGCTGCTGAAGAGCAACGGCGGACTCGGGATCAGGGTGGCCCCCACCCGCCTGGCACGGACGGCCGTCCCTTCCATAGACCATCTTTTAGGACCTGCCCCTCCCGCTCCTGATGACTCAAGGGCAGTGGGAGTCCAAGCCACCTTCCCTGGGGCAGGGAAGGGGACAGTGATGCAGTGCACGTCTCCTAAGCATAGAGGGCGCAGCTGGGCACACGATGTGTAGAAGAGGACATCCGCATTCCTTGGGGGCCATGGTGTCATGCTGCTATGCTGGACCCTCTGCCCTGACTGGCTGAGGAGGCCCACTGGCTACGGCCAGCACGGGGGGCGGGGATACTCACCAGGTCACCTGCATGAGAGAGAAGGGCACGGCTGAGGCGTAGATGGCCAGGTCCCCGTACAGGTAAATGATGATGCAGAAGTAGAACAAGTTGACCCCCACTGAAAGCAGCGAAGCCACGGGTCAGGGAGCCAGAGAGACCCTGCCCTCTCCGGGGATGGAGTCTGCACCTGCCCGTGGCTCTACAAGAAGGGGAGGGGGCTCCACGGTCGTCTCCCACACTGGCGGGCTACACTGCGGCACTGGCAGGAGGCACTGGCTTGGGACCTGCACGCGAGCGGGCTGCGAGGCTCGGAGATCAGGGAGGTTGTGAAGCAAGACAGGGGCAAAGTGAGCGTGAGGTGGTGGCCCGGGGTGAACTGGAGGCGCTGTCACCCTGGGGACAGGCTGCGTGTGTGTGGCAGGGGGACACCTGAGTCAGGAGCCTTAACACCCACGTGGGCGGGGCCAGGGCTCCCTCGGAGGCCAGCACAGGCTCCACAAGGAGACTGCAGGTAAGAACAGAAGCTCAGAGAAGCCGCCAGGGAACGGTTGGGCCCCTGAAGCCAAAACCAGGAGCGCAAGCGCCCTTCAACTCCAAAGACCGGTGCCTCTTCCAGATCTGATTAACCACCCGGCATCTGCTGGCCCAGGGTGGCCTGGTATGCCGGGGAGGGACAGTCCACACAACAGGCTCCCTTTCCTTCTTACGAGCAGTGCCTGCAGGGGTCAGTGCTGACCCCAGAGGGAGTGTGGTGCTGAAGTTCCCTCCACGGAGAAGCTCGGGGCGGGGACCGCAGGCTCTGGCCCCATTCCATCAGACTTGCATTCCAACCCTGGCAGTCCCTGAACGGCTCTTATCTGTGCGGAGTGCGTCCACCCCTGCTTGGCTACCTTGCACACGTGATCTGAGCTATGAAGCCCGGGGCGGAGGCTCTGAGAAGAGTATGCAGGCAGCACAGCCCGAGGCCGTGGCCCCCGATGCTGGCCTCAAACTCCTGCTCAGGCTGTTGCTAAGTTTCTGATGTCACTGGCCTCAAGCTGCTGGCTTCTCTGAGGACAGAAAGAAGAATGAAGTGACAGTTCTTTTCTAATCCTGGTGGCTCCGAGAGCCTGCAGGGGCCCCAGGGGAAAGCCTAGGACATGCTACTCCTGGGCGATGTGAGGTCAGCTATGCTCCAAGCAATCCAGGGGAGAGGACCAGGAAGGCATGGTTGTCCACAGGCGCCGTGGGAGCTCGGCCTCTGCTTTCAGAACACACTAGTCGGCACGTCCTTCACTGACATGTCAGAGGTGGCCTTGGTGTCCGAGCTCAGTGGCCCTGGGGCTGCCTATAACTCACGCCCCAGGTTCCAGGGACAGCCTGCCCCAGCTTGCCTTTCTGCTCGGACACCCATGCTCTTTGAGAAGGCATCGTCCCTCCCCACTCCCTTCTTGCCACCTGCAGACGACTCCAATGTCAGCTGTTTATAAACTGCCATCGGCCCTCTCTGATCAATAAAATTTCATTACTAGACACAAAGTGGGAGGATCAATGAATTTCCTGAGAGGACATCAGTGACTACACTTGGCATTTCTAATTACAAGAAGTGAGTGGAGAACCCAAGGGAGCTTTTTGTGGAAGGCGGATGCCCTGTCAAAGGTAAAGACGACACTCTGACAACCTGTGAGTTATGAACAGAGGACAGCAGGGGGGTTTTACACTGCCTGCCCCCACCCCGGGGGACACTTGGCAATGTCCGAGGCCATTCTGACACAACAAGGAGGTGTTACTGGCAAGTGGAGTCCAGGGGTGCGGCTCGACACCCTACAATGCTCAGGACAGGCCACAAGAATTATCTGGCCCAATGCCGCGGTGTGGAGCTTGAGAAGCCCTGTGGGAGACAACAGGAGGCTTCTCTAGGCCTGGGGCTGCCTCCGCACAAACGTGCTGTTTTCCGTTAGATCTGGATAAACTAGGAGTCTGGTCCATGGGGCGGGGACAGAGACAATATCAATCACGAGCTGGGCACAGGGTGCACAAGGATAATCCCAGCTACTTGAGAGGCTGAGGCAGGAGGATGGCAAGTTGGAGGCCAGCCTCAGCAACTTAGTGAGACCCCGTCTCAAGATCAAATGAAAAAGGCTGGGATGTAGCTCAGTGGCAGAGCACTTGCTTAGCATGCACAAGGCCCTGGGTTCCATGCCCAGCACCGCAAACATACAAACGACCAAAATAAACCACTAGAACTCTTACAGAAATCGAAGATTACAGAAGATGAAAGGAGAAATGAGGTTTAGAAGATGAACGTTCTCCCTCTGAGGTGCAATTTATTTTACAGGCTTGCAATGGAAGGATAAGGCAATGCTCTGCTCCCTCGCTGCAGTGAGGTGGGGAGTGCCAGCAACGGAACAAAGGGGAGACACAGAAGGGGCTGAAAACATTCTTGCTGTTGTTGTTTTATTTTGCTTTTTGTACTGGGGATTGAACCCAGGGGCATTTAACCACTGAGCCACATCCCCAGCCCTTTCTACATTGTTATTTAGAGACAGGGTCTTACTAAGTTGCTTATGGCCTCGCTAAGTTGCTGAGGCTGGCTTTGATCCTCCTGCCTCAGCCTCCCAAGCCGCTGGGACTCCAGAAGTGCACCCCCGCTCCTGGCTGAGAAGCTGGTTTTGATGGATTCTGGAGATCCTCTGAGGCTTGTCCAGAAGGGAGGATGGAACCAGGCCGTGGGCAACCTGTGCCAACAATCACCTCTCCTGGACCAGCCACCAAGTCACACCACCAATGACAGATTGAGAGCTTAGTGTCCAGAGGGCAGGTAAGCAGACACTGGCTCCCACAGTCCGCCCAGCTCTGAGTTAAGCGGACAAGAACTGGCAGAGACACCCCTCTCCACACACAGGCCTTGACAGAGGGGCAGATCTTCCAAGACAGCTTCCAGAGGAAGGATTTATTGAGATTGTGCATGACTGTCCGGGAAACTAACAGGTTCGGGCATTAAAAACTAAACTCTTAATAGCTCATCTTCCCAAAGAACAGAGTAGCCATGGAAGTTCACGCTGTTATCACTGGCAGACCCAAGAGCCCAACACCAGAGCTGGGCGGATCCCTGCAGGTTGTTGCCAACTGCCAGCCAGGAGCTCAAGGGCCAGAGGGAGAGACTGGCCTCCTGCCGTCAGGGCTCCTGTGCCCACACCAGCTCCAGCGTGGGCTCCTGGCGCCCTCTGCTGGCCACCAGGAGGACATGCCCAGGCCGCCCGTCGCAAGCCTACCACTGTCAGAGGGTGTAGTCCCGACAGAACAGGCCAGAGAGCCAAGCCAGAGCAACTGCCAGGAGAGGCACAAACTACCAGCCACCTCCGCTGGCTTCCCCGCTGGAAAGCTGCCCAGGATCCCTGCCTCCAGCTCTCTGCTCTTCATGCCGGGAACAGAAGCATCCAAGGCAACGAGCGCACGCAGGCGGCCTCAGCAAGGCGCGCTGGCTACAGGCTGACAACCTGCCCCTCCATGGCCTGCCCCATCCCCGGGCAACGGGGAACCCTCATCTCAAGACCCAGGCCTGCAGCAAAGGACCACTGGCCCTTTCCCCACCCCCACCCCCAAGTAACTACCGATTACCTTTATTGAAGAACATGGAGGCCATCTGTCCCATTTCCACCCGGTCCGTGATTTCAAACAGGTTGGGAGATGTGCGTCTCTCTGTGGAGCCAAAAGAAAAAGAAGGGTGGTGGTCCTTCACCAAAGCACTCTGTCGCTGAGTGCGGCCAAGTCCCAGAACAAGGAAGTCCCAAGAATCTCGGACTCTGGAGAAAAGCTTTCCTAATGTTTCTTTTCTTTCCTTTCTTTTTTTTCTTCAGTGCTGGGCTCAAACCCAGGGCCTTGCTCATGTTAGGCAAGCACTCTACCATGGAGCCAGAGCCCAGCCCCAAGCCTACATATTTTTTTTTTGGAACCAGAGATTGAACTCAGGGACACTCGGCCACTGAGCCACACTCCCAGCCCTATATTGTATTTTATTTAGGGACAGGGTCTCAATGAGTTGCTAAGGGCCTCGCTAAGTTGCTGAGGCTGGCTTTGAACTCACGATCCTCCTGCCTCAGCCTCCCAAGTGCTGGGATTACAGGTGTGCGCCACCACGCCCGGCTCCCAAGCCTACATTTTAAAAGAGAATTCAGGGATGCTTTTTAGAGGGTGAGGGGGTGAGCAGGGACCCAGCTCTGCCTGGCTGGAGCAGGATGAGACAGTGAGTCAAGCGTGTGCATGTGAACGGGGGTGGGAGGTGGGAGGATGGAGCCCAGGGTCACATGTGCTCCAGCTCTGTGTGCGCAGGGCACAGAACCAGGCACGTGATCATTTCCACGACAGTAGGAGAGTGCACACCTGCAATCCCAGCAACTTAGGAGGCTGAGGCAGGAGGATTGCCAATTTGAGGCCAACCTGGGAATCTTAGTAGACCCTGCCTTGAAATAATTTAAAAGAGGGCTGGGGGTGTGGCTCAATGGTAAAGCACCACAAAACAACAACGAAAACAGCAGGAGAGGTGGGAAACTAGACTCAGAGCCGTGTGACAGGCCAGACCCATTAGTAAGAGGTGGAGCCAGTGGGACCAGGCCCGCGCCTGGGATCCAAAGCCGTGCTCTGCTTCTCTACCATGCCTCCCCAGGGGCCATCCCACAGGCAGGGAGCTCCAGAGGATGTCTGCAGACTCCCCAAGGCTCGCGCCATGAAGGAAGGGAGCCCTGTCAACCGGGAGCTCAGGGCCTGTCGGGAGGCCCAAGACTTACGCACTGACAGGATGGGCTGTTTCTCTGCCCGCTCGTAGCTGTCCGGAGTGAGAATGTCACTGTCTGAGGCCGTGGAGGAGTCGTCGTCCTCCTCCTGGAAGGTGGTGGGATGGACGCGGAGGAGAAAGAGAAACCAAGGAGAAGGAATGAGCACACAGCTCTACAGAAAACCCGGGCAGGGGTCACTTCTTTTGTTCTCTTTCTAGAAGGTATCTAATCAGGGAACTCTCAACAGGTGGAGACACAGTGCAGTCCCTGGGGACAAGGGCTGAGCTAGCTCGGGGTGTGGGTGAGGACCAGCGCTGAGGCTGCGAGCAGGCCCGTCAGTGCTCTCTGACTGTACGGGGGTGTCAGGCTGCAGCCCTGGGAGCTGGGACGAGGTTGTTGGAGCAGCAGTGGACAGAGTCCTCTCTTGTCCAGAGGGAAACAGCGGTTGCCAACTGCCTCTAGGGTACACAACTGAGCAGAGGCACCGCCTGGAGGCGCGGGCAGCACACGCACCTTGTGGGTTTCCATCCTCTTCCAGCGGAGCTGTGCGTTGGCTGCGGCCATGGCCTCCATCACAAAGGTTGTTGTCACGAAGCTGAGGGGGGAGCCGCGTGTTAATTGCAGGAAAGAGGCTGCAGGAGTCTGAGGTGACCCTGCAACAAGCCCACAGCACTCTCTCTTCTGAGCACCTCCCCCTAGAGACGTTCTGAGACGGGCCTTTCCTGCAGGGAAGTGTGGGCTCGCTGGAGAGCTCATCTGCCTGCTGCTGGAGGCTGCCTGCACTAGGGATCCATTGCTGATGGACGGGAGGGGAGAGAGACTGCTCATGGGAGAGCGTGAGCTGGGTGGAAGTGACACGGGACAACGCGGCCTGCACACCCAGAGGGCCCTGAGCTGGGCGGAGGTCGATGCACCAGGGCCTTCTGCAGGGCGGCAGGCAGCTCTGGCCGCTCCCTGCAAGACACGGGCAGTGTCAGTGCCTGCTGCAGACACCAAGGCCGGGCCGGAGAGCTGAAGGGGACGGTGGCCTGGAACCACCCACTCTGTTCGTCAGCAGCACTTTAACTTTCAGCATAACGTGGCTAACAGCAAGATCGGTTTGCACTGTGGCCTGAATCTCAGGGGAGACGGGAAGGTGGCACAGGACACTTGCCAAGAAGTCAGACTAGAGGGGAGAAACCATCTTTTCCTGTGTTATAGGAACTCAGAGGTTAGGTGGCACCAGAATATGGGGACGCTCCTGTGGACAGATACGGGGCGCTGCCTTCCTGCTGATAAAACCAGGGGCATGAGTCCGTCCCTGCCATGGAACAGCTTGGGGTGAACGCTGGTCTCCCTTTCCCAGAGGTCCACAGGCTCTGTGCCCGTGTCCTGCACACTGGTGATGTCAACAGACACTGCTCAGCCCTGCGGTCCCATGGCAGGTGGAGGAGACTGAGTCACCTCTGGGGTGGGGGAGAGTCAGGCCTGCAATTCCCCCTTCAATCACCCCAGCACCTCCAGACAAGGTTTCTCGTTATCTTGTCTAACTGGTCATGTCAGAGGGTTTACATTTTCCCTTCTTTTTGGAAGTGGAGCTGCAATCAATCTTAATTAAGGCATAAAGAGACTTCTCACGGTTGCATAAGGCCAACTCATTGATCATGTTCAAATGGAAATGGGTTTAGCAAGGAGGGGGCCTGGCAGCCCCTAGCTCGGGGTCCCCAATCATCATTTCCTCTTCAGATGGCTGCCTGTGCTGAAGGTCCTTCAAAGGTGACAGAGTCACAGAAGGTCAAGGACTTCTAGAGTTCTTGGCAGCTAGAGCTTGAAGTATATATAATGAGCCAATAGTACCCCAAGGTTCACCCCAAAGATCCCCAAAAGAAATGCATAACGAAACTGAACAAGCCGGGTCTGCTTCTGCCCTCACAGGCTCTCCCAGATCTGTCTGCCTCAACCACTTAGCTCTGCTCCATTCTTCCTACGGTGCCCACTTCCTTCTCCTTCAAACTTCTGCATCGGTGCTGCCCTATGACCCTGGGCCCCTGCAGTCACCCCACCTCCCCAGCCCCTCGCCCCTATGCTTCTCCTTGTCTGTCGCTCATCACCTTCTGGTCACTCTGCAATTCACTTGTCCACCCCCTTCACCCTCACTGCCCACAGGGCACAGCCTGGGACGTGTTCTGTTCAGTGGTGTCACGTGGCAGACGTGGAGCACGGTGCCCGGCAGAGACGGGAGGTGCTCCTGGGGAGCTCCAGGCCACCCTCCACCTCTGGCCTGGTCAGGACCTAAATCCCTTAGCTGGGCCATCGTGAGATGGCTGCAGAGCTCAGCCTCGGCAGCCTCCTGTGCCGCAGTGACAGCGGCTGGGTCCCACCAGCTGGCTCAAGGGGCACAGGCGGTTGCTCAACCTCGGCACAAGTGTTGGCGTGTCCTACCGTGTGCTCATCACCATCATGGTGAAGTATCTCCAGTGAATTCTAAACCCCAAACTCACTTCCCAGGTCACCTTCACGCTTGTTGGCTTCTATTTTGTGGAGGGTGGTGCTTTCTCAGAGTGCAAGGATGGAGGTCACAGTGGAGAGGTGCAGGGCAGGGAGGTGAGTCTGCTGGCAAGAGGGCCAGACCGTGCGAACCTTCAGGACCTTCCGGGGCCTCAGTGTGCCTGACTCCTCAGCAGGGTGCTCGGGGAGGCCGTCCACCCCTTCTCCCCTCTGGGCCCTGCTCAGGACAGGCTCACCTAATGCAGGCAGGCAGTCCCTTTCCACCCCAGGGACCCTAAATAAGAGACATCAGGACTTGCAGGGAAGACGCCCCCCGCTCGGCCCCGCCTTCTACTGCCCCTTACCTCATGAAGCCCAGGAACACCAGCAGGACGAGGCTGACCAGCCACCCGGCGGTGGCGAAGGCCTTGGGCATGGTGAGCGCTCCCGTGCCCACGATGAGGTTGAACATGTACACCAGCCCGACCTGGAACCCAAGAAGCAACATTCAAGCCTGGAAATGGGTTAGTCTCGCCCTGAACGGCTCCTGTGGACTGCCTCAGGTGACAGCACTGCTGTGGAGACCTTCCCAGGTCCCAAGGACAGGGAGGCAGGGGACATCTGGGTCCTAGGGAGCGGAGCTCTGCAACCAGGTGCTGGGGACCAAACACTCTGACAGCTAAGCGCCCACTGTGGGTTCTTTCCAGAATGTCCTGCAGACCATGCTGAGCAGGGCCACAGACGCCAGGCTCTGAGGACAGGTGGGGCCCTTGCACAGCGTGGACACAGAATGCAGACTGCTGGCCCGTGACTCCGGCCCCTGCCCTGCCAATCCTTGCCCCGGCCTCTGGGACCTCAGCGTTCATGCTTCCCTTACTCCACCCGCTTCCTGCACTGACTTCAGGGTTTAAACACAATGGAGATCCAATTCACCGCCACAAAACCCCGCCTTTAAAGCACACAGGGCAGGGGTCCCAGCAACTCAAGGCTGTGCAGCCAGCACCACAGCTGACTCCTAGTCACCCCACCCGTCACCTGCCCTCGGGGTCACTGACACAGGTTTCAAGCTTAAACTTGGCCCGACTCTAGCTCAGTCAGTACAACCATGTCCTTCCCCAAGATCTCAGTTGGGAAATTCCTTTCTGACAGGAACCCCAGATTCCCATGATGCTTTCCACCCCTGAGCGGCCGCTGCCCTCCATCCTCCCTGCCCGAGGCCCCCCTCCCTGGGCAGCCTCCTTCCTGCCCTGTGGCACGGGCAGCGGGTTCTGTGAAGCACGTGATGCCCCAGCCTCTCATGCCTTTCCCTCCCCTGGCTGGCCTGTCCACCCCGCCTGTGCCAAGCCACACCTGCCCTTCTCCACTCCCCGGGCAAGGCTGCCAGAGCTTCCTGGAGAGGTCTTCCTTGAATCATTAGATGGCCCCACAGCAAACGAGCGGCCCTTCACCTGGGGTCTGGCAACATCAGCTTCTTTCTCAACACGGTTTCTGGGCGTTTCCCATAGTAACTGCCCCAAAGCTCATCTTCAAGCTCCCAAACCCATGGCCCCATCACTCTCAAATGAAGCTCCATCAGTGACTCCGTGGAGGTGACCAAGGTCATTCGCTGATACGTGAGGCCAAAGCCTCTTTCCTAGCTCAAAAGATCAGTGTCTGCCCGGCTCCCTAGCTGTCCTCCCCGCTCCACAGTACAGGGGATGGAGCTCAGGGTGCACTGTACCACTGAGCTACATCCCCAGACTCCCCTACCCCTTTTTATTTTCAGGCAGGGTCTCACTAAGTTGCTGAGGCTGGCCTCAAATTTGTGATCCTTTTGCCTCGTGCCTCAGCCTCCCATCTCTGGGATTAAAGGCCTGCACCTCTGTGTCTGCCTCCTGCTGCCTTTGAGGAACATGTGTCGTTACTCCTTGCTGAGGCCAAGCTGGCACCTGGACCTCTGGGCTCATCCCAGCCTGGAACCCTCTCTTCCCACCAGCTCTTCCTTTCTGCCTACGAGCTTACTTGACACCTTTAAAACGTGATTCTTACTCTGCCAAGACCAAACCTGGGGGCAGGCAGGCTCTCTCCTGTCTTCTTTCCAAGCTCCTGTCCTTGGTGAAGGAGCTTCCATCTCCAGGGTTCATCTCCAGCTTCCAGGGTTCTGGAAACTTCTCTCCCCCAACCTTTTTCTTTTGGTGGTACTGGGGATCAAGCCCAGGGGCACTTTACCACCGAGCTACATATCCAGCCCTTTTAACTTTGAGACAGGATATTGCCAAGTCGCCCAGGCTGGCCCTGAACTTTGATCCTCCTGTCTCAGCCTCTCAACTAGCTGTGATTCCAGTGCATACCACCATGTCTGACCTTGAAACCGAACCCTTCGCTATCACCAAGGACCCGCTGGCCTTCCTGTACAACACCGGCCGCTCCTCTCTGCACCTCTTTCCCTCCACAACCCAGTCCACCCTCTGGCTTATATTGTGGCCAGCCAGAGGCTGTTCCTGTACCTCTGCCTTTCTTCAGAGCTCCAGTCCACCTGCCACGGGCAGCTCCACCTGGACATCGAGCGGCCTCGGCCTCCTTCCTTCTCCTCATGTCCTGGTGGTACCGACTGTGCCCCTGAAGAGTGTTCCGTGCCTCCCTCTAGTCCCGCCCTTCTCGACAGCCCCCTTGCCGGTCTTCCCGAGGGCTAAGCTGGCTGTCTCCGAGGCTTCCCCACCTGTTTCAGTGCCTTTAAAAAGACACATACCTCCTCTCCGGGAAACCCAGCCCACCTCTCATTTTCACTTCCCATTCTTTGAAAGATGGACTTTTCTATAGTCTAAGATTAAAAAAAAAATAAATAAAAAGGCATTTAGAAACAGAGAGGGAATGTCAACTACTACCTTGGGACACTTGGCTCAGGGGGAAGGGGCCATGGTTAGAGAGGGCCAGGCTTCCCAACAGGGGTCAACTGGACACCTGAGAGCTGGACACGTAGGCAGACGTCCTGCTGAGAGCAGAGAGCTCTGCCCACAGGGCATTTACTGATGCTCTCTTGGGCCTCCTCCCTCTGCACTTCCGGCTCAACCTCTGGGGCCCTTTCAAATGCCACTTCCCAGTCCCCTAAGCTCATCTTGCTTCCCAATTTTGCATCCCCAGAACATAAGCCTTCTTACACCTCGTCCTTCCTTCAGGCGCCGTGCACATACCTCATCCCCGTTCCTAACCCAAGGCTGGCTGGGGCAGTGGGCTCTGCCCACTTCTCTGTATCCTCTGGGTGCCTGACAGCCTGGAGATGGGAGCGCAGCTGATTTTGCAGGACTCTGCTCGGGTTATCTTGACATGACAGCTCTTAGCTGGCCTTCAGAATGGCAAGTTCCAGCATCTCACAAGCGACTCCCAATGTCCATAATGAGCTATTTTTTCCTTTTTCTGGGGTCCATTTCATCACTGGCACTCTTGGGTCTGCGTATACCGGGGGTGTGAGTCACCGAGCCGGCTCGGTTCTACCTATCCTCTCATGTATTCAGTAACTACCAGCAGCTTCTAGGGGCCAGGCCCTGTGCAGGAAGCTGGGGATACAACCGAGCAAGACACACACGGAGCCTTGTCCTCAGGAGGAGAAGAACACACACTGTGATCCCAGCTTGAGAGGAGCTTAAAGAAAAGAGTCCCGGGTTGTGAGGAGGCATAATGGGAAAGCCCTTGAAATAGAGAGTGTGCGAGAAAATCTTTGTGACGACACTTACAGCAGGACAGGAAGGATAAGATGGCACTACCCGGGGACAGGCCAGAGGGCCTCCCAGGCACAACGGCCTAAGGTAGGAAAGAAGTGGGGATGTTCCAGAAGCTTTCAGGAGACCAGGTGGCTGAGGCACAATGAGCCAGGCAGAGGAGGGCGTGAGGAGGCAGGAGTCAGACTGAGCAGCCCTTTGGAGGAGATGAGGGTTTAAGGCAGGGCACCAACAGGACAGGCCGCAGATGACCACCACTCAGCAGTTCTGTGAGCAGCTGCACTACCAAAGCACGAAAGCCTTACTTCTTTATGGAAAATGGTCCTGGTGATGAAAATAAAGGGAAGGCAAGAGGCTTAAGAAAATAAAGGTACTTAGGCCAAAACTCTACGGGGAAATGAAGTAGTACAAGAGGCATTTCTAAATTCAGGGATGCTCAAAGGTCTTGGCGTGGAAAAGTTTAAAGACCAATTATAGGTCAGGGTTTCTCAGCCTGGGCACTGTAGATAAATGGGGCCCAGGACATTCTTTGTGGTGGGGGCCTGTCCTACATAGTAGGAACACCCCTGGCCTCTGTCCACTAGTTGCCAGTGAACTGCTCCCCCCACCTCCCTGCTGCCCCAAGCAACAGCATCTTAAAAATCAAGCGTCTCCAGAGGCTGTTAAGTGCCCACTGGGGGCAAGATCACCACCATCTGGAAACCACTGCTTTAAGACAGGCACGATGACACAAGCATGCGCCCAACAGAGACTTCAAGTAAACCTTGACCTCAAAGAAGCCTTAACAACTTTATACGAAGTTGATTAGGGATAAACCATCTGCTAGGTGCAGAAATGGGTAGTCATGTTTGTCTTGCTTTGCTGCCATTTTCTAGCTCTAAAGCAGCCACTGTGTGCCTCCCAGGGGCTCAGGTGACCCTGTGGGGAAGCGAGGGACTTCTTTGCCTTGGAGGGCCACAGCAGCCCTGGTCAGCATTAACTCTGAGCTGAGCCACAGGCCAAGTCAAGAGGACTTGTGAGGAAAAAGGAACAGGAAGGAGATATTCCCTCATGCTGGTCATGTGACAGTTCTGTGGGGCCACTTCCTGGGAAGAGAGGCAGAGGCATAAGGTCCTACATGATCTCCACAGACGAGAATGACACAGCAGGGGAAACTGAGTGTCCTCCATCCTGACTCCTCCTCGGTGGACGACCTGGAAAGGTCAGACCTGCTCCCTGGAGGCTGGCCTGGCCCCTGGTGCTTTCGGCAGCTCAGGGCAGCATTCCACCTGCCTCACCGCCAACCCAGAAGCTTCACCTGTCATGTGCAGGAGGCGGTGGTCACCAAGTTCTTCAGTGGCCTCCCCTCTGACAGCTGCTGAAGGACACAGAAGGACAAGTATGTACAAACACTCACTAGGATTTCAGGCTGGGAGAACAGAAGCCTCTCCTTGAAAAGTAAGAGCAATGACCTTCGGCAGGAACTGGCCAGCAGAGGCGTCCTCAGCAGCTACCTTTCTTTCAGGCATGATCTACTCATCCTCTGTTCTGATCTCATAACCACTACTTTGTCCTGAGCCCCTCCTGGTGGGGAAACAGACACTTCTGTCCTGAGATCACTCACGGGGACATGTACAGGGCTGCATTATGTTCTTGTGTCCAGCACTGTCCTTGACGAGGTGTGGCACCTGAGCCTCCTGGGAGGTTTGGCTCTCTGTCACAAATGTCTTATGCAAAATAAGTCAAGCTACAGAAACTATCTACTTCTGAAGGGGAAAGAACTCACCAGGGGGTGAGGGAATACAGAGCTAAGGAGAGGCTTTGTCTTAGCATGACCATGCGCTGATGTACTTTTATGAACTATATGTCTGGAATCTTGGTCTCCTCAGGGTTTTGCCCACACTGTGCTGAGCTGGGCTTGCAGGGGCTTCAGAGCAGCTTAGGCAGGAAAGTCAGTTCTGCAGCTATTTAGGTTCAGTGGATGATAAACTCATCTTCTGGTCTCACAGGAGATCAAGAATCATCCTCCTGTGTGGTGAATGAAGAAAGCCTTCGGAAGGCATCTTCTCCCTCAAAACCCTGGCCACCGCTACCTGGTTAACCCCACCTCACTCTGACCACTGCCCAGCTTTTCCTGACCTCTCTCCTCACTGGTAGGGTAAGAGGACACAGCATTTATTTATGGCACCTGCCCAGAGTTGGCCCTTAGACAAAGACTGAACAAAATAAAAACCATGGGGAATGGGAGAAAAGGAAAAAAGCAGAGCCCCTGAAGCTTGCAGGCCTAACTGTCCCACGTCCTGTGGGGACATGCTGACAAGTGAGATGAGTACTAGAACAACTGGAGACACAAGAAACAGGGGCACATCAAAGCGTCTTCCTCCCAGAACACACTCACAGACATGACTCATTTCTTCATCTCTAAGTTTACAGATACTGTAAGAAAAAATCCACCACCAGGGACGTGGTGGATTTTAGGGATAGCATGGGTGCTTCGTTGCCTTTACATGATTCCATGAGTGAGAGGGACACTATTCATTCTGTTCCAGGGTTCACAAAAGACTTCCCCAGGTAAATTATGGAGGTGAAGGAGGCTACATAAGAATAGCATTAGATGCAACAGGAAGACCCTGGAGGGAGGAAAGTTTCTTCTGGCTGTTGTCAGAGATGCTTCCTTACCTATCACATCATGAGGTCTGTGACCTTAGCAGAAACAGAAGATCGATTCCCACGCTAGAAAGGTGAGTGCAAAGCAGCTGCATAAGGCAGGTAAGCTGTAGAAATAAGGCTCTGGCTATTTCGGGCAGTGCTGCTTTTCCGTGGGATACCTGGTAGCAACATGAGTCAATTGTCTGATTATTCAGATGATTCTCTCCCAGCTCTAGGCAAGAGGGCTCTGTGATTTAATGACCATGACCAACTGGATTTTATCTTAGAGAAGATAAACTGAGTGTGTGTGTGGTGGGGAAGTAGAATGAGGGGGAACACAGTCTTGAAACAGAGATAAATCAATCATTCTAATTGTCCTAATTGCAGACTCCACCAGGCTACAACTGGAAGATTGCATTTTGCTGCCTCTTTCGCCATCCAAGACCATAAAAGTTGTGCAATTTAAAATTCATCTAAAGACCAAAGCAGTTTCAACCTGCTGAGATGAGTAAAAACCCAAATCAACAGCTGTCAATCATGGTCCACCTGAAGGAGAGCACCTAATGCAAGTGGTGATAGCCCTAAGATAAATATTATAAAAGCTAGCAAGTCGATGTTGTTCAGTTTGACACTCTCTAAGAAGCACCTAAAAGGGAATAACCCTGACAATATTCTGAGACATGACAGCAGCAATGTGGCTAATGCTACATCAAGTTCCCACTGTATATTCACCAGAGTCTACTTAAACCAGGGCAATCAGGAGTGCGGTTCACAGGAAGCAATGGGCTTCTCTAGAGGCCAGGAGCACTTTGATGAGCAAAACAGATTGTAAAGGTAAAACTCACGTAGGGAGAATAGAGCTCCCCGGTCTCTGTGATTTCACCCGCCATCTCCCAAAACGTTAGGAAGGGTGGGCAGGAGCGGTTCCTTCAGCGTTGGGCAGCAGCTGCGGCAGCTCCCTAAGACAGAAGAATACACTTCAGCTTTCTGGTAGGCCGACATAGGGGTGGTGCAAGGTTTGCAGCTGCTCCCTCCCCACCTCTTGTCCTTTCATCATTAACACTTATCTAAGACTTAAGCATCTGTCACAAGACTCAGCCCAGAGGGAAGGTTTCCTTAGTCAGAAGAAATCCAGGTAGTTGCTTCTAATTTTCCCCTTGCTGCTCAAGGGACTACTCTAGGCATGGACTTTAGTTGGACTCCACTGATTTAAGGGGCCTGCGAAGCCACGAAGTCTCATCCACCAATAGAGTTCTCTACACCCTCGGAGGTGCTGATGCCTGCTTAATTCAGGAACTGTGAGCTCACTACCACCCAGGGCAGCCCACAGAACTGTTCGCTACCTTCGCTATAGCTGGGAGCTGCAGTTTCCTAGGCTGCCCCTCCAACACAACTCCCGTCCCAAAGCCTCTCTTGCTGTTCTCTTTTTTAACGGAGCCGCCACTCCCGGTCCCCTCACCAGCCATTCTGCTTTGCCTTAGGGTTCCCCATCCTCAAGACTCCTTCCCTACTCAAGTGTCCCGCTTCGAGCCTGTCCTCTGCCCTCCCTCCTGGAGAAGCCCCAAGTCTAGTGCCCCCTCCATCCCATCACACCCTCACCCCGGGTCCGACACCTGCCGCACAGCTCGCTCCGGGCTGGTGCTGCAGCCGCCTCGGTCCCCTGTGCTGCTGCCGGAGCCAGCTGTCCCGCACCAGCGCCCACAGCGCGCATGCGCCAGCGCTCGAACCCACCTTCCCGGCGCGCGCCTCGGGCGGGGCGCAGAGCTCTGATTGGGCTCCTCGTGGGGGCGGGGCCAGGATTGATCCTGGCGGCTGCCGTCTGCGTGGCGGAAGTGGGACGTGCGCTTTCCCGCGCATGCGGGGTGACAGCCGCCTGCCGGGCCGGGAAGCGTGGCCAGTTGGTAGAGGCGGATTACCCGTGCCGCCTGGGACGCTTTCGTCTCTGGGAATGGGTGTGAGCTTGGCAGTTCCGGGCCCCGGTGGCTGGAGAGTCGAGGAGAAGAGCCTGTAGCGCCTCGCAAAGGGGAGGGGCCTGAAACCTTAGAGTGGGCTGGGAGGCCGGGCTTGGAGGCGGGGAAAAGGGAGGCTTGGAACCCCTTGGAGCACCTTGACTTGGACCCTGGAGAGAGGGGATGGGAATAAGTTGGAGGCAGGGCTGGAAGTTGGTTCTGGGCTGGAGTCCCTTGGACTGGGGCAGGTAATGGGAGCATTGAAGAATTGAGAATGAATCTTGATTCGATCCTTGGGTTTGACGGATCGAAGTTCTGGGAGGTAGACGGAAGAGACCAGCAGGAATGGCAGCCCATGCTTGGCCCCTGAGATATGAGCCAGGGATTGTTTAATTCTTAACTAAATTGATTCTCTTTCTTGCAGGAGGTTTGAGAGTCAGTGTTCTCTGAAGTTTTGGAAGGAAAGTACAGGAGGCCCTTCTGTCAGTTTAGCCCCACCCCAGTAGGAGAGCTTGGGTTCAACCCTAAGTGGGAAGAAATTCTGGGTCCTTAAGTCTTTGCTGTACCCCTCTTGCAGGCTGCTACCATGAGGTTGAATCAGAACACCTTGTTGCTGGGGAAGAAGGTGGTCCTGGTACCTTACACCTCAGAGCACGTGCCTAGGTAACCATCCACCTTACCTGGGGTGCAGTTTAGCCCCAGGGAGGGTGGAGTAAATCAACTCTCCATGACACAGTAAGGAGGCCTTCCTTAGCCCCTGGGAAGACATGTTGGTTGTGAGAAATAATTTCATACTGGGGAAAAAAGCTGAAGTGGAGGACTGACTCCCTGGAAGAAGTCGCCCTTTCCCATTTTTCTCATGTGTGTAAGAAAGAAAAATTGTTGTTCCATCCAGTTGTAAATTAGTGATATTACATGGTGTCCGTGAATATGCTCAGTTCTTGGAGAGTTAGCATATGCTTGTCCTAAAACAGCTGATTGGTTATTTCCATGTCTTGAAAGTTCAGTATGAACTCTTATAGGAGCAGTTGGCAAATGTCTAATGGATTGGGAAAATGGTGGTATAAGGGGGTGTCCTCCTTTTGGGGGTCCCTGGTGCCGTGCTTTTATAAGGATCTTCCCACCCTCTTAGCTGAGGTCAGTTTGCCATGTACTTCCCCTTAGGAATTTGAGGAATGTTTGGTTTCAAACTGCTCCTCCGCACTGATCCCTCAGCCAGGATGTGAAGTGGACAGATAGAACTTCCCCCTCTTGCTGGTCTCTTGTAAGACTGGATTGCCTTGGGTCTTGTGTCTGTGGCCCTCATAACTCTTTGGGTTTTGTTTGAACCCTGTGTTAGCCCTCCGGGGCCCTGCTCCCTACCATCCACTTCTTTACCTAATAAAATGTCAGCCCCATGCCTCTGAATTAGCTCTGTATGTCTAAGGCCATCCCCTTGTCTCCCTAGGTACCACGAGTGGATGAAATCAGAGGAACTGCAGCGTTTGACAGCCTCAGAACCGCTGACCCTGGAGCAGGAGTACGCTATGCAGCACAGCTGGCGGGAAGATGCAGACAGTGAGGAGCGAAGCCCCAGCCATCACAGTGCTGGGATGGCTCCAGAGCAGTCTCCGGTTCCCTCCCTTTCTCACCTCCAGCCAGTCCTATGGAGGCCACAGAAACTTCATGAAAAGCCCAAAAGATGCTTGAAGCCCTTATACCCTCACGCCACCTGGGGCTGGTCCCTGTGGCTGACCCTTTGCCCTCTTCCCCACTCTCTGCACCAGGCTTGGAAGGATTTAGAAAAAGTAAAGCATTTTGGGCTCTTCTTGTAAATTTAGACCCTGCCCTCATGTCCCTCACAACAGCCTCGTGTGGTCACTCCCATTGGGTCCCCTCCTCCTTTAGAGTACAATCACTATTAGGAGAAGGCTGTCTTTTCGTAATGATTGAAGGCAGTCTTGGACCTTTGTAATGAGCTGAAGGGAGCGCTGGGCCCCTTTTCTCCTCTCAGGCCCAAAGACGATGGCGTTCTTTAGTTCTCTAGCTTGGGCATGAACACCATCCTCACCTCTCTTCTCTGGGGAATGAAGGTGATAACCCTGTCACCTTCCCCCTCAGAGTGCACCTTCATTGTGCTGGATGCAGAGAAGTGGCAGACCCAGCCGGTCCCCACTGAAGAGAGCTGCATGGCAGGAGACGTGAACCTCTTCCTCACCGACCTAGAAGACCCCACCCTGGGGGAGATTGAAGTCATGATTGCAGGTTTGTTCCACCCGGCCTCTGATCCGCTGAACCAGAACCTGCTGAGCTGCACAGGACTCTCAGTGCAAGGCTCGGTGTTGGTGAGCTAGCACCTCGCTAGGGTGGACCCACCCCAAGCCTGGGGGTTTGCCCCCTGGATTGTCACTTTATTCCTTATGCTTCTCTGTGAACCTTTAGTTTTGAGGTCTTCAAAATGGCCCCTTCCGTATGGTGGGTGGGGGACCCTTCAAAATAATCCAGCTTCTCTAGAGCGTCCTGCCTTGCTACAGGAGCCCCTCCTGTTTCTGCAGCCTTGGTCCTCAGCTCCCCCTAAGGGCCCCTGACGGTCCCTTCAGCATCATGGCAGTGTACTGAGGTGAAGGGGTCAGCTTTGGAGTCAGATTGCGCCCCTCTTCCTGGTGAAGAACCTTGGCAGTAGCCTCCCCCCCGCCCCAGAGTGGTGAGGATTCAGTGAGCACGTGTCTGTCAGGTGTGCGCACTGGAGTCTGGCCTAGGGCCAGCCACTGTGCCACTCTTTCTTCTAGAGCCCAGCTGCAGGGGCCAGGGCTTCGGCACTGAGGCTGTTCTCCTGATGATGTCTTATGGTAAGGAATTCTGAGCAGCTGGTGTGGAGACAAGTGGCCAGGCCCCAGCTGAGCTTTCTTCAGGCTTGGGGGTTTGGGGGGAGGTGACAAGAGCCTGCACTGCAAACAGGAGGGCAGGGGATGCTAGCAAGGGGGCTTCATTCTGCTCTTGCCTTTCTCTCTGGAGGAGTGACCAAGCTTGGTCTGACCAAGTTTGAGGCTAAAATTGGTCAAGGAAATGAACCCAGCATCCGGATGTTCCAGAAACTTCATTTTAAGCAAGTAAGGATGTCATGGGCAGGCCTCGGTCTGGGGTGGTCATGCTGGAACTTGTGGCTGAACTTAGCATGACCTGATCTCTGTGGCTCACACAGGTGGCTGTGAGCAGCATTTTCCAGGAGGTGACGCTCAGACTGACAATGAGTGAGACCGAGCGGCAGTGGCTCCTGGAACAGACCAACCACATGGAAGAGAAGCCCTACAGAGATGGGTCCATGGAGCCCCGCTGACAGCCAGGCCTTTTGGGCAGCCACCATGCATGAGTGGAGGCCCTGGGGCCACCCACCCTGGAGGCCAGAGCTCTGCACGGGAGGGAAGATGTACAGTGCCTTCCAACTGCTCCAAGCTGGAAATCACCGCTGGGGGCCTTCCAGACTCAGGCCAGGTGTGCTGGAGCCTCCTCTGGCTTGGCAGTGGCCAAACTCATCTCTCCTCCTGGCCATACTGACACTGACTCACACTCCCTTGGAGTGGGTGGCAGGAATCCACTGGAAAGGTCAGGGTGGAGGTGGGAACTGGAGGAGCCTGGAGAACCAACTGTCAGGGCCATGCCTAACCCTTCAAGGCCAGGGGCACCACCCTAGGGCTGCAGCCCTGGCTGGGAGTAAAGCTCTTGGTCTGGTTAGCTTGTTTTCTCATTTGGCTTGCAGAAGAGATCTCCCAGGAGCCTAGTCTCAGTCCCTGTTCTATGTGGGAGGGGTGACTTCATCCTTGACCGTGACCATGGAGCTTGACCCTGGAAGGGCAGGTGGCTTGGCGAGGAGTGGTCCAGCCCCTCTACTCAGTGTCCTTGTTTTTGCTTTTACCTTTTTGGAGCCAAATAGTTCTGGCTGTATTGTTTTGGGGTATAGCTCCTTGTGGTTGAAGAACCATTGATGCAAGTTTGGAGGCTCCTGCTCAGCTGTCGGGGCCGCAGGGGGTCTCCTGGAGAGGGCATGGCAGGCCTCCTGCCTTCTGTCTTGTACTCCTCACCCTTTGCCCAGAGGGCCTCTATCTGGCTTGGCCACGAGGGGGCAGCAGAGGCACAGGTTCTGGATGACCAGGCTGCTGGCCATAGCTGCTACAGGGGATAGCTGCGCTGGGTCCCCTACCTGAGGAGGGGAGTGGCTCCTTGAGTCCTGTCCCCCGTCGTCATCATCTGGGGTAGCCATCAAGAAAGGCCAGGCATGTTTTT
This sequence comes from Glaucomys volans, assembly GCA_020662805.1. Classification (NCBI taxonomy): domain Eukaryota; kingdom Metazoa; phylum Chordata; class Mammalia; order Rodentia; family Sciuridae; genus Glaucomys; species Glaucomys volans. The sequence goes on along the minus strand of JAJEJO010001599.1, from coordinate 97,645 downwards.
ATAACACAACCACAGCTTGGGCACGGTGGTGCACGCCTGTAATCCCAGTGACCCGAGGCTGAGGCAGGAGGAGCACAATTTGAAAGCCAGCCTCTACAACTTATCAAGGGTCTAGGCAACTTAATGAGACCCTGTCTCAAAATAAAAAAGGCTGGGGATGTAGTCCAGCGGTGAAGTGTAATTCCTAGTACCAAACAAAACCACCAAACAAACTCAAAACCATAGGTGGCGTGCGGGGCATTCTGTGGGGGAAACACTTCGACAGCTGAAGGCTTGGAAATCTAAAGTGAAAGATCTGTTTGTTATGGCTTTGTATTCTACCCCCGCCCCTTAGTGACATCTCCCTCAGAGCCACCTATCCCTGTCTCAAACTTAATCAGAGTCAAAGGTCCCCCAGGGCTTCTCCACCCAGCAGGTGAGGTCGGGAGGGGCCCGGATCAGGGGCTATCCATCAGGGGTCAAAAGGGCAGAGTCAAGGGTAGGGTGGGAGAGGCCAGGCCCAGCTGAGCAGGGCACAGAATGGGCATAGGACACCGGGTGCTCTGATAAGGAGATAAGATGGCCAGATAGCGGCTGGCCCTCTTCTCAACTCCCAGGGCGACAGTGCCCCTCCCTGATTTGCCCCTTCCTAACTTGCTGTCCTTGCTCCAGGAATCTGGATCTTCGTGGGCTCCCTGAAAGTTGGGTGGAGAAAGTCCCCAGGGCCAACTTTACCTGCTCTCTGGTAACCAGGCCACCCTGGGCAGACTTCCAGGATGTGGCCTCAGGTGGCAGAGGTAGAAGGGATCTGGGCCTCGCAGAGGAGCAGGGCATTTTGCCCTTGGAAAGTCCCTTCAATCCCACCTTGTTTCACAGCATGTCCCGGGGCTCAGTGGACCAGTTTGTTTTTACCCAGTACTGGATAGCTGCCCTCCAATCAGGTCAGTGGCCAGATAAGATAGAGTATCTGGCGCCAGCTCAGCCGGCTCCCAGGAATCCTGCACCCCACTGGCTCTGGGCAGAGTCAAAGCAAGCCCTTGCTCATCAAGCCAGGCTCCATACTTGCCCAGTCTAGGCTTCACACTTACGGCCCTGGGAACCACTGGAGCCTCTGGGAGCACCTGGCAATCAGCTCCCACTTCGTAACTGTCCCCATTGCATAGGGGCCACGCATGCAGGGCACGCTGCCTGGAGCTGAGCACAGGAGTGGGGCAGGTTAAAGCCGCCAGTGCTCCCTCCAGCAGTACCCTACCCTCTCAGCCAAGACCACCTGGAAAGACTTGTTTGCTACTTCCCACCTTCCACCTAGAAGGACAAGGCTCCAAAGGAAGACGCGGAGGCTGAGCGGTTTGGAGGAATCAGCTGAATTTCTGAAGGAGTCTCCTTACAGTGGTGGTGCCTGGCTCAGGGACGGGCAGCAGGAAGCCAGGCCCTCCCGAGGCTGCCCAGGTGTCTGAGTGGGGGAAACAAAAATTTAAGGCTGAGCTACTGCCATGTTCCAGGTGCAACAACCAGGAAAATCATGAGAATCAAAGAAACGAAATCTCTCTAAACTCTGCAATACTGTACTTTAAAAAAAAAAAAAAAAAAAAATCAAATAGACAAAAGATGCCCAGGATGGGTGTCCTGTCCATGGTGAGCAGGGGCTGCTGCAGTCAGCTTCCTGCTCGGCCCCAGACCCGGCCATCACGGGAAGGATGGCCTCTGGCCTGGCCTGGCCCCACAATCCTTGCTTGGCATGGTTACCAGTGATGTCCCGGGCGGTGTGGCAAGGGGACGACTGGTAGGATGGGGAGGGGAAACGATCTGCTCTGTGATTGGAACAGGACAGAAAAACATTCGCCCTCCCTAAGGTAAGGGAAGAACAAAGTTTCTAGGGAAATCAGATTCATCCCGGGAGATGCTGGTGCTGATTTGAACGTTGATTGGTGGGCAGACGGGGGTGGGGAGGAGGGTGGTGGGGGCTGGCAGTGGTGGACGGGCACTCAGAGGTTGCTGAAGAGTTCATTTTTCTTGCTCCAGTCCATCTGTGGGGCCCGCTTGCTGCTGCGCTTCTGGTGGGCGCGCTCTTTGGCCACGGCCAGGGAGATGTTGAAGTCCAGGATGGGGTCGGAGGAGGAGGTAGGCGAGGGCTCTGTGGGGTCCTGTTTCTTGGGGCTGTCTTGGGAATTTAGCTGTACAGAGGAGTAGGGGAAAGAAAGTGGTCAATCAGTGCCTGGTGAGGCGCCCTGGTCCTCGGTCTCAGTGAGGTGGCTCCCTTGGGGCCATGCCCAGGGGAAGCCAGGTCACAAGAACAGAGTGCGCCTCAGCATGTGACCTCCAAGGCAGTCTTGTGCCAGGAGCCAGAGTGGCCTGGGAATCGGCTTCTGTTAACCCAGTTGCCAAGCCCTGCCAGCCAGCCTACCTCCTCGCTGGTGTCGCTGGAGGTGGATCTCGCCAGGGCTGGCCGGGGGCTCTCCGAGGCAGTCTCGGCCAGGGTTTCACGACTGTTCGCCTGGCATAGGAAGGAAGGTGTGGGGATTGGCAGGGAATGAATGGGGCAGGAAACCCCTGATCAGAGAAGCTGGGACTCTCGGTCTGAGGAGCACTGCTCACGCCTTGGCCAACAGCCCAGACTCCAGCTTTACATTTTTACATTCCTTAAAGGATCAGGGCAGCCTGGTTCATCCATCACCTGGGGGGTGCGCAGGTTGCAGCCCAAGGTGGGATTATCCAACTGCTCTCTCCCTCTCCCCAAAAATGGCTTTGGGCACTGACTTGCCTTTGGGGCAGTGACCCTGAGGGGTTCCTTGGAGTGTGGGGATACCAGAGTGCTCTCTGCATGACATGGGGGACATGTGTACTGCTTCCTGGGCCTTCTGTGGCCCCTCCAAACCTTAACCCCAAAGCAGTGATGCAGGGTCTTGAAGGAGTAAGGGTGGATGGAGAGTTCCTGACCCAGACAAGGCCTGGGCTCCGGACCCTCCCTCTGCAGGTCCCCAGACAGGAGCCCCTGAGTAAGAAGGTTTTAAGCAGATTCTGCAGACTCCTCTCTGGCCTGACTGGGTTGGCTGTCTCAGAGTGAAGGCTTTGGCCGGGGCGTCTGCTTGGCATTCAGCCCCTTCCTGGGTCCCTCCATGGCTTCAGCTGGCGCCCAGCCTGCCATTCCTTCCCCAGCCTCACCCCTTCCCTCTGCCTGGGAGGAGGGGCTTTGTTCTTCCAACCCAGGCTGGAAGTAGCAGGGTTGGCAGTGTGTAGCCAGACACTGGAGCTCTGTTCTTGGGGGGAAGAATGGTCTCTTCTGTATGGTGGGGAACTGGAAGTGGGGGCCTGTCATCCAGGATGGCGGGCTGCAGAGGGGCCCAGCCAGAGCTGTCCTGTGTGACAGCCTGGGCCCTCAGCAGGGGTGAGGGGTACACTGGCACTTTTATAGTGTGGAGTTCAGGGAGGAGCTGGAACTGGGCCCTCAGGTTTCATCCTGAGTCAAATGGCTGTCCTCCCATCTATGCCCATCCCCTGCACCCCTGGGGTTGGGAGCCAGAGAGACAGACAGGGGACTACACTTACCTTCTGTATCTCCCCATTGGTGAAGGGCTCAGGCAAAGGACCTAGGGGAGGGAGAGAGCAGAGGTGAGTCCAGAAGTTCTGGGGGAGTGTAGAGGCCAGGACTGCTGTGCTGGAACAGACCATCAGATCTTGTGCCCAAGGTCAGTGGTTAAAGATTTTTTGACTGCAACCCACTGGAAGTACATTTGACATTTTATTTTATTTTTATTTTTATTTTTATTGGTACTGAGGATTGAACCCAGGGGCACTCAGCCACTGAGCCACATCCCCAGCCCTATTTTGTATTTTATTTAGAGACAGGGTCTCACTGAGTTGCTTAGGGCCTCGCTAAGTTGCTGAGGCTGGCTTTGAACTTGCGATCCTCCTGCCTCAGCCTCCCAAGTGCTGGGATTACAGGCGTGCGCCACCACGCCCGGCTAAACGTTGGAAGCTTTTTTTTTTTTCTTGCAGTGCTGGGGATTGAACCCAGGGCCTTATGCTTGCGAGGCAGGCACTCTACCAACTGAGTTATATCCCCAGCCCTCATTTGACATTTTAATGACCCTGTAGACACAAAGATTGTGTGTGTGACTAGTGTCACAAAACAATACTCACCTTTACAGCAGAGCAATGCTTCTTGGTATTGTCTATTAAATTTTAGGGTTAGGGTTAGGGCTGGTCTCTATCTGCTAAACCAATCTCAGGAGCCACTGATGGACCATCATCAGCTGTTTGAAAAACAGTGTCTCAGATGGGTTGAAGTTCTAGATGGACTGCCTAATTCCTACTTAGGGAGCCTGTTAAGAACAGATCCCTGGGCAGTCCTGGGCCTCACCATCTTGCACATGCATCCCAGGTGGTGGTGACATGACAGAATTGGGCCACACCCCAGATTATGTTTAGCACCTGCCTCTGCTGGGGAAAAGAAGCCCAGGTCCTACTTGCCATCTGGAAATGAGAGGACAAGAAGGCTCCAGGGCAGTGTCCTCCCCATCAGCCAATGGGAAACCTGGTGTTGACAGGAGGCGTCAGAGGGAGAGAAGCGGGAGCTGGGATTGCCTCTGACATGGCTTGAAGCAGGGTGCTGTCCCCTTCCAGGGACTCATTAGCCTGGGTTGGTGTCTTCTGAATTCCTAGCTGATAACGCACTTGCATCATCTCTTCCCTCATCCCTGGTCCAGGGCACAGCCAGGCACAGTCCTTCCTTTTGATACCCTCGGCCTGCCCATGGTGGCAGGGCAGGGGAATTCTGGGACACACACTCACCCCTCCCTCCAGGCCTCTCCCTCCCAGGTCTCCTGGCCAGAGACTGCAATCTCCTGGCCAGGGAGACAAACAGAAAAGGCAGGACTGTCCCAGGGTGAAAGACAGTAAAGGTGGCAGGGGATGGCATCTGAGGAGCTGAATATAATCCAGATTTCAGCTGTGTGTCCTCATACCAGGTCCCCAAGAGCAAGGCAGGGGTTTCTTTGGGCGTCAGTCTCCTCCTAACTGAGAAATTCCCTCAGTTACCTGGTTTCTATAAGGTTGGGAGACAAGGCAAAGGGATTATCCTACCTCCTACGCCCAGGGGCTGCCAGGGACTTCCAGGGGCCCCTGGGACCCTGGATAGAACTAGAGGGGGATAGGGCTGTCCCAAGGGCCCCTCCAGCTAGGCATCTGAGTCATGTGCACCCCACTCCTACAAATATAACTCCGACCCTCAGGGAAGCCCCACCCACTGCAAAGTCCAAAGAGGCCCCACCCTCAGTGTGGCCCAGCGGGCATCCCCTCCCTGAACCATCTTCCCAGGGAGAAAGTCCAGAGCAGGGAGGGGAGGCTGCTTAACCCCTCCCTGCCCTGGTAGAGCAGCCCTGCACCCTTTGGCGTGGCTAGGGCAGGGGGAGGTGCCAGGCTCGGCAGGGTGAGAGTGCGGGAGGGAGAGGGCAGGGGCAGGGGCCCAGGAACCCACTGCTCTCCAGAGCCAGCAGTCTTGTTTCCAAGACAACCTGACAGAAGGGGGTGGGGAGGCAATGGGCTCCTGTCACTGGACTCTGATCTGCCCAGCAAAGGCTGGAAGCTGCCCCAGAGTTAACCCTTTCCTCACTCTGCCCTGAGAACTCGCTGGGGGCAGGGGACGAAGGCTCAGCTCATTCTCTGGTGCTGCGGCTGCGGCCGGGGAGTCAGAAGCCGCCAGCCTTCGTGCCAGCTGACCTCTTCAGAAACCCCTGCACATCCTGCGTCCCTTCCCTACACAGGGCCGCGCTCTGCCAACCCACGCTGCGGGAACTCCCCTGGAGGAGGAGGAGGAGGCATCAGAGCCCACCCCTCGCCACTGGCCACATCCCCAACTCGGGGCACTCGGCTGTACACCCACTCACCGTTCAGATGTTCCTTAGATGGGGTGACTTTGCACTTTTTGAAGAACTCATCCGTTTCCTTGTCTACCACAAGCAGCTTGGTCTCGTCCCCTCCAGCCTTGATGGCAGCCACCACGTCCCCATGTTGCTTGCCCTCCATGCAGACCCCATTCACCTGTGGAGTTGGGGTTGCAAGCACAGGTCTCACTTGTAGGGCAGGCTGGGGAGGAGGTCCCACCTGCAGACACTGTGCTCCCGGGTCTGTGGAGTCCCGAGCTAGGCCAGTGGTTCCCGGGTGGACAGTTGGCTTGGGGGCAGGACACATGGGAAAAGCCAAAGAAAATACCCAGACAAGACTAAACAAACACAGCTGTGAGGGACAGGACAGAGGCTTGGAGGCCTGCGCTGGGCTGTCCTCCGACTCCCCACAGGCCCCCAGCCTTGGTTTTCTCACGTGTAAAATGAGAAGTCTTGGGAGAGCTGATCTCTGGCTCTAAGGTTCTCAGACCGTGATTCTGGGACTAGCCCAAACGTTCAGCTCACGTTTCCTTTCTCATGAGCAGAGGGCGTGTCTCAAGGCCTAGCTCAGGAAAGGGGTTTATCCCCCATGCCTATGCCTGGCACGGAGCATGCAGGGAAGCGCTGGGGTGGTATCTACCCTGATTGACGGGTGAATTATGGCTGCCAAGGGTTTGCTTGGTGAAAAAGAGCCCAAAGAGTGTGAGAAAGAAGTCAGTCAGGGCCTGCTGGTCCACCCCCACTCTCCCTTCCCTTTCCACTGTTTACCTATGCACTGCCCCTCATCCAGCATCTGCAGCCTGGCCATGCCCCATGGGCTAACCAAGCAGTGGACGACGTGCTGGTGGCCCAAGGGGCTAGAGATTAGGAGGAAGAGCCTGAAAGTTTGGGGAAGAGAGTGAGGGCATCACCTCCACAATGCGGTCCTGGGCCCGGAGCCCGGAGGCCTCGGCTGGAGAGTCTGGGTCCACTGCCCGGATGAACTGACCCGGCTTGGATTTGTCACTGTGAAGGTTGAAACCGTAGCCGTTGGCACCCTTCTTCATGGTACAGAGCCGAGGCCGAAGCTCACGCTGTGGGGATAACGGGAGGCCCACAGTCATTTCACCCTGTGCCCTCTGCTTGCCCCCTCTCCCCACCAAGGAAGGCAAGGAAGTGGTAACACAGATGGGTTTCCATCCTGCGCGGCCAAGCCGGGGCCACCGGGGGCTCAGAGGACCTGTGTGGACACACAGCGTCGCAGCAAATGCCTGGGTGGCCCTGCAGGGACAGGGCCCAGGTCTTATGCCTCCTGATGGTCCATCTTGCCCCCCGAGAGGGCAAGGAGAATGAGGCACCCCTGTCAGTGTAGCTGGGTGCCTAGGGACATGAGGGGGACCAGGGGCAGGTGGAGTGAAAGCTGGCCAGCGTGCTCCCACTGGGGCCCTCCCTCGCTCACTCAGGCTGCCTGCTTCCGCTACCAAGCCACACTGCCCAGCCAAGAGGGCATGGGAGAGCCAGGAAACTAGGAAACAGGGAGTGGGGGGCACGGTGAGAGGTCCTGGGCTGGACAGGACCATCCTCAGGGGCTCTAGGTCCAGCAGAGGATGAAGATGGCAATCGAACTCAGAGACCCTGTCACTGATCCCAAGGAGCCTGAATGGGGAGGGTGCGGGGAAGAGGACCTAAGGAAGCCTAGCGTGGCCCTGCCTGGGGAGCGTGGCCCTGCCTGGAGAGCGCGAGCCACTCACAGGGCATGCACAGGCTGCCTCTGAGCACTCCGACAGCTGAAAATGGTTTTCGGCATCCTCTGTCCAACTCAGGGCAGTTCAGCTTTGCAGCTGCAAACCGAGGACATGCCCATGACAGACAGCTGGACAGAACATGGCGGATGTGGGCCAAAGCCCGAGCCCAAGTGCTACCCCACCCCAGGCTGTCACCCCGCGCATCAGGCAATGGGCTCCGCAGCTTACTAGCTGTGTGACTTGGGGCCAGTCATCTACTTCTCCAAGCCTCAGGGTCCTCAATTCTTGTCCTTTCTTCTGCCCCTGCCTCCCAGGCTGCTGAGAGGCCCAGGGAGATGACGACCTGTGTGGGCACGCTCTCAGGTAAGCCCTGAGCATACCTGGACTAAACTATTGTCCGCGGAACCACTTAACAGTCAAGGGAAGCTGCAGGGGAGCTGGCGTGCCAGGCTGCTCAGAAACCTAAATCCCCAGCTGGGAGCGGAGAAGGGCGAAGGAGAGGGAGGGGTGGGAAGAGGGACGGGGAGGGCTGCAGCCTCTTGCCCCAACTTGCCAGCCCCAGGAGGCAGCCGCCATCTGCGGGAGATGTGCCCCTCTTCACTCTCTGGGGGCTGGAGGGTGACTCTGCCTCCCTTTAAATGCTTGGGCAGGTCTTTAGGATGTTGGTGTGGATGTGGTGAGGCCAGGAGGGGAAGGAGGGCAATGGCTGGGACCTGCCCCAGGGGCCCCTTACCCAAATCTGGGCTAGGGGCTCCTCACTTCCAACCATAAGGGCAACTAAGTGAGCACCCAAGGGGCACCCCTCCTGAGGGGCTGCTGGGGCAGCCAAAGCCCCAGTTCTCCTTGCCACACTGCTTCTCAAGGCTGCCTGGCCCCTCCCACAGCCCCCAGCACCCCCTCCTCTGTTCCGGGAGTAAGTGAGGCTCTTCTCCCCTCCAGCTAATCCCGTCACCAAGCTGCCAGCAGGCCCTCCCCCAGGTGGCCCAGGTGAGCAGGAACAGGTCTGACCAGTTGCCACCCCACCAGGACAGGCTCAGCTTTCTGCCTTAGCCACCCTGAGCTCTAGGATCTGTCCCTTTACCTTGGGAAGGTGGGAGGGTGAACTCTGGGATGGGCAGGGGGCAGTTCCAAAGCTTAACAGATTCCCACCTCCCTCCAAAGAATCTTCCCAAAGCAACCTGGCTGGGGCTTGTCAGCTGTTTTTGAGCTAGGTAAAGTGAGGCTCAGAGAAGTTAAGCCCCTGCCTGACACCACACAGCCACAACTCCAAGCTGCACTCCTTCCACCACACTGTGGGCTGGTCCCGAAGGATTCAAGTGAACCAGGTAACCCATGTGGAGCAGAGACCCCAGTTCGGGGCTCTCCCGGGCACTGGCTGCAGTGGGAGCTGACCACAGCCTTCCTTCCGGTGCTCAGGGCCTCTTGCAGCCAGAGCTGTGAACATGCCTGGGCTGGGCTGTGGCTGGAACCAGGCTGGGGGACGGTGGCTCTGGTGCTCCCTGGTTGGCAGGGCTGGGCCCACCTCCTTCTGGTCCAGGTCTCTGTGCTGTGAGTTTCCTTTACTATATGCCTCAGTTAGTGTCACCCCAGGACCCCTTGCCTAGTGACATGTCATCAAAGCTCAGAGGTTTGCTTTGCACCCTGCTCCCTTCTGCCAACATGCAGATCAGAGGGACACCAAGGACCCCCGTACCCACTGTGACCTGCCCCACTGCCCTCTGGGTGACTCCACAGTGGCTTCAGGGCAGGAGGGCTGGAAACCCTGGGAAGTCCCTCCCATGCAGCACTAGATGCCTACCGAGCCCTAGTAGTCTGGCCTTTCCAAGTTCCTGGAGACTCCTACCATTCAAAATTCACCGATGGGGGCTTCCTACACCTCCAGGGAGATCAGCTTCCAAGAGAAGCCACCCAGGTGTTCCCAGGAGGTGTCAATGCAGCTGCTGAGTCAGTCCATGGGTGACCCATTCCAGTCTGGGTGGAACCAGGAGTTCCCTGGTGGCAGCCCCCAGGGGATCTGGAAGGCCTGGCCTGTTTATGCTAGTTCCAGAACATGGGGGTAAGGAGGAGACTCCAGAGAACACGGCCCCAAGTCTGTGCAGATCTTCCCAATATGTTCTGAAAGGCTGGAAGTAAAATCAGGATCTGCTCAGAGATGAGACTGGCAGAGACCCAGAAGCAAGAGGAGCTTGAGGCAGTGGTGGCCCAAGATGCTCAATTTTAGACAATGCTGGATGGCTCCACAGAAAAGACCATGCCAGGGGGCTGCCTCCAGACCCTCTTCTGGGGCTCTCTCCCACCCTCATGTTCTCAAGCTTCCCATTATCCCTCTTCTCACGCAGGAAGCCTAGCCCCACCCCATCACCTCCACCCCTGCAGCTCAGGGTGCGGACAGCAGGCAAGGAATTCAATAGGCACCACCAGCAGCCACCTGGAAGGCTGGGGAAAGTGGATACCCTAATCCTGGTGACTGATGTCTCTGGGGAGCTGGCGGCTGGGGGCCAACGCCCAATTGGGCCCAGCTCCTCCCTGGCTGATGCCATGGTGATGGATTGGACAGAAACAGACGGGAGCCTCCACCTCTTCCTGAAGGTCAGGCAGAGGTAGGCCCCAGGGGGGTGGATCAGGGGAGGGGGAAGACACCGAGGTGGTTAAGGTACGAGAGAGGTGACCCCACCCCTCAAGACTGCCCTTCCCCCAGGCAGCTCAGGGCTCTTGTCATGTAAATAAGACTGGTACTCGGTGGCCCTGTACAGAGAAAGCAGCCAACAAAAGACAAGGGGCTGGGGGTGGGGCAGGAGGAGCTCAGGGGGCTGGGGGCATGCTGGGTAAGAGCCTCTGCCGAGCTGGGAGGCAGCTACATTAGTTCCATGTACTCCAGGGACACAGGCTTGGGCTGGGTGCTGGTTCTCAAGGGAAGCCAAATGGAGATAGTTGGCCCTGTCTCTTTGGACAGTCTGGGAAGTGACCAGGGGCTTGGAACACTGTGCCAATGTCTGGATCTGCAGGCTGAAGGTAACATTTCCTCCCCCCAAGTGAGGCACAGTGGTCTTGGTTACTACTGGTCCTGAGCCCCAGAGCCCTGAAGTCACCTCATGTTCTCTACAGGACCCCTCCCCTTGCATCTGTGCGTGTCAAGGAATATCAGATATCTCTGTTTGCGAAAAAGAATGGGACTCATGGTCCCTGGTGCTGTACTTCCTGCTTTCCAGTGGGAAAGCTTTCTCCTGGGGCCCAGGCAGTGGGGGTGGGGGGGACTAGGTGAGTGACATAAGCTAGGGCTGGGGCTGCTTCTCCAACACCCCTGGGTCAGGGACCCTGAGCCAGATTCTCCCTCTGGTGGTAGTGTCTTCCCCCAGCCACTGCCAAAGAGACCTACAGTGCAGCAGAGTTTGGCTCAGGTCTCTGGGTTGGGCAAGCCTGGGATGGAGCAGGCTGGCACCTGGGCTGCTGCCTGGATGGACACCATCCAGGGTGGCCTTCTCAGGCCTTCCTGCCTGCCCTGCAGGCGCTCTGCCATCCCTCAGCCTTCCCCCAGAATTTGCCTGGTGTAACTCCTATCTCCCAAAAGGCTAAGTGAGAACTGTCAGGGAGCTTGTGAAATCAGGGCTCAACAATGAAGTAACAAAGAGCAGCCGCCATTTACCCAACACCTTCTCGTTAAAACCCAATTACAGGGCTGAGGATGTAACTCAGTGGTAGAGAACTCACCTAGCGTGAAAGAAGCCCTGGTTCAATCTCACCACTACAAAAATAAACACATAAAATAAAATAAAATAGAATAAATTCCAATTATAACTCTGCGAAGAAGTATTACTGCCTGTATTTCACAGATGAGAAGACCCAGGTTCAGACACAGAATCAACTGCTCAAGTACACATTTGATAGGAGAAAACTTGAACTCAGACCTAGAGTAGCACTGTGCAGTAGAAATAAGCCAACCTGTGTGCAATTTCATAATTTCTAGCAGCCACAGTAAAAAGCAAAAAGAGAGGGGCCCAGGGGTGGTAAAAGTCCTACTTAGCATGTGCGTGGCCCTGAGTTTGACCCCCAGCATCACACATACAAAAAAAAAAAAGTAAAAAGAAACAAGACAAATTAAGTTTCATATTTCACACAACATATCCAAAATATTATCATTTTGACATGTAGTTAACCTGTTTTTTAAAACTAAGAAATTTTACTTCATTTGTTCAGGTCTCTAACCTGAAGATCTGAAATCCGAAATGCTCTAAAATCTGAAACTTGAGTGCAGATCTGATAGGACCAATGGAAAATTCCATGCTATGAACTGTTTCCTGTACAAAATTATCCAAATACTGTATAAAATTAGCTTCTGGCTCCACAGATAAGGTATACATGAAACACAAATGAATTTTGTGTTTGGACTTGGATCCAATCCCTAAGATGTCTTTTTTTTTTTTTTTTTTTTTGGTAGTGGGGCTTGAACCCAGGGACACTTTACCACTGAGCTATATATTTGCATATATTACGCAAATATTGCCCCCCCACCCCTGCAAAAAATCTGAAATCTAAAACACTTCCAGTCCCAAGCATTTTGGATAAGAGATTCAACCTGCACCAATTCTTCAAAATGAAGAATGCATTTCACACACAAATGTTTCCATTTGCACTAGTGCCCAAGAGCTTCACTTGGCCGGTGGCTACTGTGAAGGGCAGCACAGATCTAGGGGTCTATGAGGTACTAAGGTGAGTCCCAGACATGCTCTTCTAAACCCTGGAGCTCTGCTGTGGGCCTTGGCCCCCAAGTCCTCAAAGCACAGAGAGAGGCCACGCCTTTGTCTCTGACCTCATTCAGAGCAGTGGGACCTGAGCCTGACAAACATTCTCTGCAGGTTATAAACTGCCCCCGAGGTGACCTGACCTCAGGGAATCTACAGCACTTGTCCTTTCTCAGGAAACAGGAACCTAAACGTTGCCTAGGAGTCTGGGGACGTGGCAGGTTGTCCTACCCTGAGGGGAAGGTTCAGTCAACAGCCAAGGCCAGCCACTGGGGGGGCTCTCTGCACTTCAGGGGAGCACCAGAACCAGCAAGGAGAGGCTGCAGGCCAGGGAGGATGGGGACTAGGTCCTAAGCTCTGGGTTCACCAGCTGTGAGTCCTGGAGATGCCACCTAACTGCCACAGTAACTGCCCAAGCCTCAGTCTCCACAGGCAGAGAATGGGGCTAACACCTGCCTTCCGGGGCAGTCATGTGCATGCAGTGAGCAGGCGCACTGCAGATCTGAATTTCCACCCGGGAGGGTCACTCTACCTAGAAGGGAGAGCGGAGCCGCAGCTGCTAATGGGGCTCAGAGCTCCGGTTTCTCCCAGTGCAAGGGCCGCAGCACTGACAGACCTTGGCAGACTGCCTGGTTCCTCTACCTCCTGACCACCCATCCCCTGCTGTCCCAGGGACCCCAGGGACGGGAAATCTGGGGAAGGACCCCCATCAAGCCAAGGTTGGCTGAGAAGGGAGCTCCTTTCTAGAAACCTCCAAGAGAATAATTTCTAGAATGACTGATATATCTTAACAGGAGCCTGAAGTGAGCTGGGGTACCTGAAGTTGTACCAGTGGAGAAAACAATCACAAACATGTGACTTGAGAGGAGGAAGCCACAGGCAAACTAGTGCATGGCTTGTTTCAAATGCAAGCACTGAGCTGCTCAAACCTGGTCACCCTGGGAAAGAGGCTGATGGTCTGCACCTAGCCATGCCCACCCACCCACGGTGCTAGGGCATCTGACCGTCTCTGCCTCTGGGACCAGCACCAGGATCAGGCTCCATCAAGGTGGACGGGAACCCGCCTCAGGCTGGGCACTTTCACATCCACACCTGTCCTCTCATCCAAGCTTCCCAGCAACGCCAAGGGGCAGGTGGATGGGTGCTGGTGTCCCCATTTCACAGAAGTGGAAGCTGAGGCTGGCAGGGAACAGTGAACTCCTCAGGTCCCAGAGCCAGCAAGCAGCAGAGCGAGACTTCTGGATTCCTAGTCTTAAAATGGAAGCTGCTAGTAGGCAAGAAGAGTGAGTGGGTGGCTTCTATCTGGAATTCCAATCTGAGTGTGCTGAAGGCACAGATCAGCCAGGTGTGCTGGCCTGCAGCACCGGGAACAAGGATCCCATGCAGCTGTTTGGTATTCAGTCACTAATTCAAATTATTTATTGAGCACCTCCCTCCCGTGGGCCTGGCACAGTGCTAGGGAGAGCAAGGTAAGTAAGCTGCAGTTGTTGCCCTGGGGCTTGCCATGGAGTGGAGAAGGTCACAGAGATGGCTGGAATACTGTGTGGTAAGAAGAGGGACAGAAGAGCCTGCTCTGCCTCTAGGATCAAGGAAAGGCTCCGTGGGAGGTTAGAGGTCCTGAAAAGTGTCCCCATTGCAGAAGGGGACAGGAGAATTTCTAGTCTAGTGAATATTGAGAAGGTATGGTGTGCTCAAGGGGAATTCTAACACTTGGTGTGGTTTCCAGGATTATTAGGGCAGTAGGGGGAGTGGGCTTCCAGACTGTGGAGGACCATGGGACAGCATGAGCTATTAAACAACAGTAACTATTGATTGAGCCCTTCTGAGTGCTGGGCTTGGCCACCACTGCACCTGTCCAACTAGGGAGGCAGATCCTATGCCAGATGTCCCATGGGTGAGGTGTAATAATCACAGTTAACTACTTATTAATTTAAATGCCAAAACCCAACATTTACTGAGCACTTACTTAGTCCTGGGTATTGGGTGACTTACAGTATGTCGTTGCATAATTTTGCAGATTTTATGTAAAAAAAAAAAAAAATTTTTTTTTCCAAAAAAGTGGGGGCAACCATTATATGAAGTGGTACCCCCCCCTTTTTGGTTGATTTTGGGAATAAACCCAAGGGTGCTCTACTACTGAGCTACATCCCCGGTCCTTTTTATTTTGAGACAGGTCTCACTAAGTTGCTGAGAGTCTCACTAAATTACTGGAACTTGTGATTGTCCTGTCTTAACCTCCCAAATTGCTGAGATTATGTGTGCCACCATGTTCAGCTATGTGAAGCTTTTCTTATTTTTTTTTCTCTTTTTCTTTTTTTTTTTTTTTGCGGTGCTGGGGATTGAATCCATGGCCTTGTGCGTGCAAGGCAAGCACTCTACCAACTGAGCTATATCCCCAGCCCTGTGAAGCTTTTCTTTAAAAACTAACAAACAAACAAAAACAAAAACAAAAACTGTGCTGGTCTTATTTTAAAATCATTTGTTACTAAACTATCTTTGGTGCAAGATTAGGATGCATGGAATACTCCCGAGTATGTGTTCATGTGGTAGTGACAATTATGTGGTAGAATATGGTAAGTACATTCTTATGTAATCCCAACAACCTCATGAGGTCACTGCCATCACCCCCAACTTACACAAGAGGAAATGGAGGCTTAGGGAGGTGAAGCAACTTGGCTCAGGCAGCCCCAGTAGATAGCTAAGCTGGCTCAGGCCTGCTTTGTCACTTTGGGTCCTAGCTCAGAGTTTAGGCTTCCTGCCATGACTAGTGTTAATGGGGGAAGAGGGGTTGTAAGCAGGGAAGTCCCAGGACAGGAGCTGCTGCTCCTCACTTCAAATGGTAATGAAGGTGGGTAAATCTATCAAGAAATCAGGTGAGCCCCTGTAATCCGAGCCGCCTGGGAGACTAAGGCAGGAGGATTGTGAGTTCAAAGTCAGCCTCAGGGGCTGGGGATAGAGCTCAATTGGCAGTGCTTTCCTCAAATGCACAAGGCCCTGGGCTCAATCTCCAGCACCAAAAAAAAAAAAAAAAAAAAAAAAAAGCCAGCCTCAGCAAGTTAGTGAGGCCCTACGCAATTTAGGAAGATCCTGTCTCAAAAAAGGGGATGTGGCTCAGTGGTTAAGGACCTCTGGGTTCAATTCCTGGTACAAAAAAAAGGTCATTGAAGCCTACCCATCGAGATTAGGCCAGAATGCCCTGCAAGGATGTTCAGGGCTCCGGGCACCCCTTACCCTCTGCCCTGTGCGGTTCTCAACCTGGGTGGGCTGGTCCTCCCAATGACGTGCCAGCCAGCCGAGTGCTGTCTGCACAGCACCTTTTCACTTACGAGAACTGGCGAGGGTATCAGAACACTCCCCACACTGCAACAAATTCAGGCTGAAATTAGTTAGCGAATGCTTTAAGGGGGAAAGGCATGCCTTTTAGGAGTTAAACACCCACACACACACACACACACACACACAGCCTTCACTGGCAGGTTTTGTAAGTAGCAGGGTGGGCCACCTCCTGGTGTACAGGGATGCTCTTCTGCACGGGCTTCGCAATGCTGACTGGGCATGAATAAAGCTGAGGAACTTGGCTGCACAGAGCTGGAAATGAAGGATCTGGGCATAAATGAGCCAAACTCAGAATCAAGTGGGGGTTAGAACTTCTCATTATTTCTAAAATTCTCTGGAATAGTGCTCCTATTTTATAGATGGGAAAAAATCAAATCTCAGGGAATGACTGACTTGCCTGGCAATGGTGCCCCCAGGATGGCTGTACTATCATCTCTTAGCCTAACAAGTACACACAAATGTAGGTGTCACACCACAGTCTGGGGGAACCTGATTCTGCGCTCACCCACAGGACAGAGCCCAGGGAGCAGGAAGGCCAGCACACTGTCTTTCAGACAGCGGTGTGGTGGAGGGCATGCGCTGGGCTAACCCTTCAAACCTGCCTTCCCCTGCCCTCTGGCACCCAGCAGAACCAAAAGGGCAAAGGGAGGAGCTGAACATGACTGTGACTTGGTGGTGGGGGGTGTTATTTGTGTGGGTGCCAAAGTCCAAAGGAAAGAAAGGGGAATGACCAATCGATGGACTCTGCACAAAGTTCACCTGGGTTTCTGCCTGGGAACAGAAGTCATCC
Source organism: Glaucomys volans (assembly GCA_020662805.1). NCBI lineage: Eukaryota > Metazoa > Chordata > Mammalia > Rodentia > Sciuridae > Glaucomys > Glaucomys volans. Next base: position 81,195 of record JAJEJO010001599.1, on the reverse strand, counting down.
GTTCCAACTCCCTGGTGTCAACTCCCTGTCAGGGTGCTCCAACCTCTCCTCTTACCCCTTGCCAATGCCAGCTTGGCAGTGGCAGGAAGTGGGAGCCCAGTGGCCTGGCATTCCCAGTTCCCAGGTCTGGCTGGACAGGGCTCCTGGTGACCTCACTTCCACTAAACCAGTTGATCCTCTCAGGCTCCACCTTCTCCCGTAAGGCTGAACGGTGTCCTTTCTCTATCAAGGAGGATCCTCCTGGCTCCAGAGACACCCCTGCCACACACTGTCCTCAGGTGGAGAGCCATACAGCTGAAGGGGCCCTGCTCCCACTGTCTGCACCCTGGCCCCACCCCCTTGCTCTCCTGGGACAGGAGGCTTTTAGCACAACAGCTCCTGTTTTGCCAGCTGCCCCTCCTGCAGCTGATCCAAACTGGGATGGTTCTGGAAAGCCCAATCAGGCAAAAGCGACCAGCAGTCTGCCTGCTGTTCCAGAACTGGAGTTAGCAGTGACAGTGTTGGGGGAGACCACCTGCTTAAGGTGAGCTCTGGGCTGGGCCTGCAGAGTGCCTGCTCCCTCCCCCAGCCATTTTTCTCCTCCTCCTCCAAGGTCCTCCCTCCCGCTCCCTGAAGAGCTAGCGCTTACTCCTCACATTCCTAAGAATCATAAATCCTCCTGGGTGGCAGAGCCACCACCCTCAAGACGCCTCGGTGCCTCCTCCCTGCCCCCACCCCTGGGCAGCTGGGGCTTTCTCTTTCTCAGAACTCACACTGGACTTTGGGAAGATGAAGTTACGGATACACACAGCAGGAGGCTGGGTGGAAGTGGGTAGGTGTGGGAAGCCTCCCACACCCGGGCCCTTCCCACACCGGGGCTCAGCACTGAAAGGGGATTGTTATTCCCCCAGCTTTTTGAGTGGGACGGACTCGCCTTCACCCTAGCTTCAGCTACGACCACAGGGGAGGTGGAGAGAGCTGGCACCTCTGGGGTAGAGGGGCCTTCCTCCCTCTCCGCTGCGGACTGGGGTGGCCCAGGGGAGGACCCCAGGAAGAAGCAGTTTTGGGTACCGAGGGACAGGAGCCCAGAAAAGGGGGCTGAGCTCCGTTGCGCCGCCCTTCCAAATGGGCAAGGGGGCAAAGAAAGGTGCAGGCGGTAACGAAGCTCAGACTTCCAGGCCAGTCTGGGCTGGAGGATGGAGTCGCCTGAAGCAGTCCCACGCCTGCCAGGGCCTGAGAGGGCGCCGGGTCGGCGGGCGGAAGCAGTTTCCCTTCCGCGGCTAGAGCTTTAGACGTCCGGGGTGCCTAGATCTCTTCCTAGGCTTGGCCCGCACTTACCCGCTCCGCATGGCTTTTCTCGGCCTCACGCGGTTCATTTTCGGCTCCAGTCCCCTGCCCCTCGGTGGCGGCCGGCGACTCGGCCGGTCCTGGCCCTTCCTGGGCGCGTAGCAGCTCCTCCCCGACCCGGACGCCTAGCTTTTTCAGCTGCTCGTCAGTCTCGGGGTCCACCACCAGCAGGCGCACCGCGTTGAGCGCGGCGCGGATGCGGCTCACCACCTGCTGGTGGGTTTCCTTCTCCACGTTCTCGCCGTTCACCTCCACCAGCCGGTCCCCGGCCAGCAGCCCAGCCTTCTCAGCCGGCGAGTCGGGCTCCACCAGTCGGATAAACTGGCCCGCCTTGCCTTTTTCCCCGTGCAGGTGGAAGCCGTAGCCGTTGGGACCCTTCTCCAGGCAGCAGAGCCGGGGCACGGGCGCCCCGGCTGCCGCGTCCGCGCTCATTTCGTCCTGCGACTGCTCAGCAGCGAGAAGTGGCGACCCGTCGGGGGCCTGAGACGCGACGGCTCAGCTTTTCTCCCGGGCCTAAGAACCGGGAGACGAGAAGGAGCGTCGCAGGGAATCCCTGGGCAGCCGGACAGGCGGAGCGCGCAGGTGTCCAGGGGACGCGGACAGCGAACGACGAGGAACCGACGGACGAACGCGGACCAATCCCCGCCCCGCGCGGCGTCTGAGCGTTCCAGAACCCGTCCAGCCCCTAGTCCCGGGGGCGGGGCCGCGCCGAGGGTGTGGGTTCCCGCGGGCCAATCAGGGGCCACGATCAGGGGCGCTCGGGCCGGGTGAACGACGCAGGCCAATGGGGAGGAGCGTGGGCGGGGCCTGGGCTCGGCGCGGCGCCCTGTGGCGGGCGAAGAAAGAGGGCTCAGGAAGTGGAAGTGTTTGTTACCAAGTGCCGGAGTTGGGCGGGCGGCAGGGGCGGGGCCCCTGGCCCCGGAGAGTTTCGGGTGCCGAGGGGTCGAAGGCTGCGTCCTGGTGTTCCCCTGTGGCGTGGGTTGAGGAGAGCTAGCCCCCGGGTTAAGCGCCCTCGTGTTGTAGCGCTGGGATGGAGGGGAGCAACTGTTGCCGGGGAAACCGCCCCCGCACTGGGGCAGCGAGGACCGGCCGTCGTAAGAACTGGACACAACAAAGTTGTTTAAATGACAGTGTCCCAAGACTTGGGTCTAGGGGTGCGGCTTCGATACCTGCTGAAAAGGCGAGAGGACTCAGCAGAGAGTCTGAAGTTTCACGACGCCTGGACAAGACAAGCCACCCGGGGCAATGGGCGCACACTGGGTCAGCTTTTGGCCAGGGAGATGCGGGGAGAGAGGCAGACCGATCAGGTAATCAATCACAGGGTGTACTCCACAGGGAAAGGAGCCCTGGCTTTTTTCAACTGAGAAAGAAAAATGACTAGGACTGTAAGATAAGCCTTTGAGTTCCCTCTTGCCAGAGAGGCTGGTCACAGAGGCCAGGGTGAGGTGACTCTGTGAGAACACTGAAGGATGAGAATCCAATGATTTTTGGTAAGGACAGTTCCCCCAACACTCGGTAACAGTCTCTTCAACGTGGTCCCTCCTCCCATGCCCACCTCAAACCAACAGTGGACAAGATGTACTTTCCAAAATACTGCAGTTTAATTCTGAAAAACCCAAATGCTAAAGGCCCAGAGCTGTCTATGTGATTGAATCTCCTGCGATCCGCCATGGGCCCCAGAAAAGACCTGGGAGGTCAGGCTCCTCCCTGATTCGCCTGGGTGAGGCCACTAAGAGCTTCCTTATCAATCCAAGTTGGAGCCACTGACTGCTCAGAGAGCAAGATTTCTGCCTTGGCAGCAAATGCAGCAGCCTCAGCAGTGCTCAAGAATAGTCCTTCACCCCTTCCCCACCGCTGGCCTGCAGAGCTGAAGGAAAGGTGCCTAGTCTACGTCGCGACCTGCATATTTCCTGGACTGGGGTCGAGACTTTGGGAGATGTAAGACCTTGGGCCCCTCTCCCCACCCTGGGTTTACACACATGATCTTGTTTGGCACACACTGAATTGGTGCATCCGGAAATGCGACCCCCCACTCCCTACCCTGACTCAGTAGGAGGGGAGTTAAAGCAGTTTTGGCCTTGGTGATTGTCCAAGAAGTTCAAGAAAAGGGCACAGTGGTAGGAAGGAGGGTTCAGGGAGATACACCTAGGGGAAGGTTTGCTCAATTCTGCCTTCCCCCTGCTCCAGGAGTCAGGAAGTTCTCTTTATCTGCTTCTTAACCCAGCTGAGCTAAGTACAGCTCCTTGAAAAAGTAGCTGTGGGGCTGCACACCTGACAAATAATTGAGATGGGAAGACAAACGTTTCCTAGCTCTGACCTCAGGTGTCTAGGGGCACAGGCAGAATCTGAGCTCCCCTAGGATCTGAGGTCCTGAGAGCAGACACAGATGTTTCCAAGTGCCCCAATGTGCTTGTTTGCTGGAGGAAAAGTGGCACACCTCCAGGAGTGGGGTTGGGAAAGAAAGCCCAAGGTAGCCACAGACAAACCCGAGTCGCTGTTACTCCTGTTTCTAGCTGGGCCCCTCCTAATCTCCACAACTCTATCTTCCCTGAGTCTTTCATCCAGCCTCCAGCACTAGGGTCCAATTTATTGGCTAAGACTGTTTCCTGGGGAACTGGAGAAAGTGAAGGCTGGGGTGTGCTCAGACTTCCTCCAGCTGAAGTGAGAGTGGTGATGGGGTTCCGACTTACCCTCACACCCCAGAAGGGCACTGGTATCCCCTGGTGCTGAGCTGGCGCAGTACCACCATGTCATTGCTAGGAGGATGGCCAGCCTCTTAGGTCCTAATCTTAAGTCCAGGAAGGCAAAAGGGCCACCAGACCCTATCTTGGTTCTCTCGAAACCCCTGTACCATTTTTTCTTCTTTAGTATGAAATTATGTATCATTAAGATAAAATATAAGCGTTTTCCCCTCCCCCAGGACGCAGGAAAGCTAAGGAGTGCTGCTGCCTTGTGGGAGGGGCAGGGCACTAGGCCCCCCAGACCCCTCCCCGTTGACTCAGAGGCTCGGAATAGACCAGTCAGGGGGAGATGGCTGCATCTCCAAGGCCTCTGGGGCCTCCGCTGAGCTGCTGGTATTCACAGGAAGGAGCAGCAGCTGGGGCGCTTCTTCTGGGACTCCACGTAGTCTCGGATCTGGAAGCTGGGCTCGTCAGCCTGCTGCCCTGCGCGGTACTTCAGCTCCCTAGAAGAGGAAGAGGCAAGGCGCTGGCTGGGCTGAGAGTGCAAAGTTGAGCTTTTCCCAGCCCCATCCTCCAGGCCAGGAGCAAATGGAGCTCAGAATGCAAGTGGGCCCAGGGGCTGGGCCAGGGGCTAGGTGCTACTGGGTTCCCAGATGCCACCCTGCCCTACTCGGTTCCCATCCCTGCTCAGCTCTCACTTGGCAATGGCCAGAAAGGCTAACTCCACATTCATGCCGGTCTTGGCGCTGGTCTCCATGAAGGGAACGCCGTACTCCTGCCGGGGAGAAAGTGTCCTCAGGGCAGCCTCTGACTGCCCCCACTGTTCCCCTGCCCCACTGGAGTCACTTACCCTGGCCAGTGTCTCTCCGTCCTCCGAGCGTATCACCCTTTCACTGCTCACATCTGCCTGTCAAGCCCATGTGGGTCACTCTGAGGAAGGAAGCTTTGACCCCAGCTGGCCCATCTTTTGCCCCAGGAGCGGGCACTGCCCGCCCTCTGCTGGTGACCAGAGGGACTGAAGGCAGGTGTGATTGGCCTGGGGCCAGGGTTTCTGCCTTGTGAAAGGCTACACTCTGCTCCAGGCCCTGGGATCTCACCCCTGGATCTGGGAGGTGTGGGAAATTCTTGGCAAAGGGTGTGATGGTGATGCAACCTCAGAGGGCTGACAATAGCTGGGGACAGCCCTTTGTGGCATGAGCCCTTGACCCCTGGACCTGTTCTCTGATCTAATGGGGGCTGGCAACTGGGCAACCCTGAATCTCTAAGGCAGCAGCTTGGGCCTTCCCTGGAGGAGGCCATTTCCAAAGTGTTAAGGGAGAAGATGGGCTAGGCAGAAGCCGCCAGACATGTCTGACCCCTGAGCAGGATACTGGAAAGTCCTCTGCTGGAAGGACTTCTCCCTGGGTGACTGTAAGGCATAGTAGGGCTGATACGGAGGCAGTGGGAGAGGGGGACCAGAGTGGGCTGACCCTGCCACAGTGCCACTTACCTTGTTGCCTAGCAGCATGATCACCACATCCCTCTGGGCATACTCATGAATCTCTGTGAGCCAGGCCTGTGGGAGGGGGTGAGCTGAGCCAGGGCAAGGCTGAGGCTCAGGTTCCATGAGTGCCCTGTTAAGGATTCTAAGACCCCATATGAGTTCATTGATCAAAGGCCTATGATTGAGGGGCTGGGGCTGTAGCTCAGTGGTAGCATTTGCCTAGCATGTGTGAGGTCCTGGGTTCGACCCCCGGCATGCCCACACTCCCCCCCACACAAAGTACTGTGATGGATTAGTGATGTCTGCCATGAGCATGGGGTTGGAGGTGGTAATAAGTGCCATGAATTTTTTAGCATTTAAAAATATGTCTAATTCCCCCAGTTTGCTTGTCAGCACACTGTCTTTGAGGTCGGGGAACACACGAAACCTACAGTATTGTGCACAGAGCCAATATTTATTGAGCTATGGTCTCTGCTATCTAATGGTACGATGTGAGGACATAGCCACTCTGTCTGCTTGAGCTGTACCTTGGTTTGAATGTATGTGTAGATATTTCTGGTTGGGCTTTCCCCTGGGTCTCTGTAGATAATTGTCCAGGGTGGAGCTGGGACTGTTCTGAACGCTTTGACATGAAACACACATGAATCATGGTCAGGGCTCTGCAGTGGCGTGGGGCACAATAGCCTGCTTGATCTCCGTTCCCATATAACAATCAAGTGCCCAATTACAGTGAGGTATTTCTTGGAAGGCTGTGGGATCCTAAGACCTGCCCTGCTCCCACAGAGCAGGAAGCAATTCTGGCCTCATAGGCCCTGCCCTGGCTCACTATGGGTGGGAGGGTGGGGCACCTTGGGAAGGGAGGACCTACCCTGATGTTGTCGAAGGAAGATTTGTTGGTGATGTCATACAGCAGGAGCAAAGCTGGAGGGGAACAAAGATGGCAGAGGGGACTCAGGGCAGCAGCATGGGGGCTAGAGGGGCTGGGGAAGGAGCGGAGGGCACTGGGGCTTACCCTGGGCATCTCGGTAGTAAGCATGGGTGACACTGCGGAACCGCTCCTGCCCTGCGGTGTCCCAGATCTAGGAAGGGATGGAGGAGAGGTAAGGAAGCAGGGCACAGGGATTGCTGGCATGAGAGCTGGCTGGGACAAGGGGTTTCTGAGCCCATCATGGCACCCTGGACGGTGGGAGGTTTTAGCTTCTCAAACCATTGGGGGCTGGCTATCTTGCCCAGCGCACAGGCTGGGGTGTCCAACCTCCTAGAGCAGCTGAAGCCCAGGAGGCTGGGGAGGAGGTGGAAGAGGGAGCTAGGCTCATCTGAAGGTATCGTGAGCAGCCTGTGATAGAAGAGAGGGTGCCTGGGAATCACTTTTTCTGCAGACATCAAACAAACAAAAGCCATTTCCTCTCATGGGCCCCACAGGAAATTACCCCAAGCTGAGGGCCAGGCTGCAGGCCTCCTGTGGTTCAGGGTGAAGAGCAAGGGCAAGCTCTTCCCTCCTCCCTTCCTCCTCCCAGCCTCTGCTCTCTCTCACCTGCAGCTTCACCCGCACACCATCCACGGTCACCACCTTGTTCTGAAAGAGAAAAGGGCAGAGGGTGGAGAGGGCAGGTGAGCTGGTTCCTGAGCTCTGCCAACATTCTCTCTTGGTCCCTCTCCTGGCCTACAGGGGGCATGCTGGGTCCCAGAGATGTCTTCAGCCAGATCACCCATCAGAGCAGGAGGGACCCTGTTCCCAGACACCCCCACCATCTTTCTTCTCACAGCACAGCCAGGACAAGGGGAGCCTGAGAACCTGCCTGGCGCTCTCCAGGGCTCAGCAGGTAGCACGGGGTGGGGCACCCAAGGTTCAGCACAGGACTGTCAGGGAACCCTTAAAGATGAGGTGTCCAGTGGCACCTGGGGTCCTCAGAGGCTAGCTCTGCAGGGCCCTCTTCCCTCTATCTACCCATACTTCTCTCAAAGCAACTTCAGCCTGGGAGGAGGCACCGAGCCCCCAAATGGCCCTGCTTGCCAAGGCTAGACCCTTCTCTTGAACTCTCTGGGTGTGGGGTGCTCAGCAACTCTGATACAGATTTGTAAAGATGGAGTACAGAAGGAAGAGAGAGGGACCCTGGTGAACTGCAATCTCCTCACGTAACCAGCCCAGCTCCTAAGCCTAGTGTAGTGCAATATTTCTTGGAAACTCCAGAGTGACTAACTTTAGGCCTTACCATAGGGGCTGTGCTCAGAGGGCAATGAGCAAGGGGCCTTCAGGGCCCAGAAAGAGCTTACTTCATGGGGTGGGTCTGCCTGCTCTGGGGCCTCCCAGCAGCAGAAGAGAAGATTCAGTCTTGTTTTTCATGCCCTTTAGGGCAAGGCATCAACACTGCCCAGACACCTCTGACCTGGCCACCTCAGTGGTCCCTGGGGGAGTCATAGGACTCCTAGGGAGCCAGGGTGGTCAAGGAGAGGACAGCCCCCAGCTTGCTGCTTGGAGGAGGAGCCTGCAGCCACCTCACCCTGAAGTCTATGCCGACTGTGGCTATGAAGGTCCCGGACAGGAAGGCCCCATCTTTGAATTGGATCAGGAAACAGGTTTTGCCGACACCTGAGTCTCCCAGAAGCATCACCTAGGAGATGGGGCAGAGGCTGTTAATGGGCATTTGGAGGGAGCGCCCGGATTCAGGAGACACACCCTGGAAAGAGGGTCAGAGGAGGGGAGAGGGCCAGGGAAAGATGTGGGCTGCATAAATAGGGCACCTGCTTCTGGAAAGTGCCTCTGCCTTTGCCCTGCCTCTCCCTTCCGTGCTCTGTGGCTTGACCTCCCAGGCTCTCCATCTGGTGCATGAGTGGGGGTTGGGCCACAGTGCCAAGAAGGAAAGTGTTAATATCTGGGACAGGGTTCCTACCCAGGGGAGGCTTTCAGGACCAGATGGGGGCAGGGCACTGTCACTGGTACAGCATATTCTAAAATTACAGTTGTTTGGGTTTCTTTGTGGGTCATAGCACTTATTTGGAAGCTTCTGATGAGGGTTTATGTTTATAAAAGGCTTACATGAATTAGGGAAGACTGAAATTTATACGGAGACGGGAGACAGTTAGTCTGAAATTCTTTCAGCAGAAACCTCCCAAGTGGGACAAATGGCTGCAAATTGGCATCCGTGGGTCACTGCAGGTAAGGAGGGCAGGAGATCCTGGGAGGGCATGCCCCTCCTCTTTGTTGTCTTATCAGTCTCTGCTTCTTTAGGGGAGACGTAGGAGTGATGGAGGGGAACCCTTGCCCACTCTTTCTCTGATCTGGGAAAATAGGAGTCTAGACTCAGTGCTGGAATATTCCCAGCTGCCTGGTTTGACTGCTTAATGAGGGGTTGAGCAGGGAAGAGGTTTGTATGATTTTTGAGGCCATGAACTTGATTTTGGAGCTAAAAGCTTTCCTGCCATGGGTGTGAGGTATTGGGATTAGATAACTCTGGTAGAGAGACAGGGCTGAACAAAAGGTGATAAGGCTAGGGTTCTGGCTTGTGAATAGTCTGTGTGTGACTTCTAGAAGGTTCTCCAACCTTTCTGTAGCATGGTCTCCACAGTAGGTAAAAGGAGAAGGGATCATTTCTTCGAGGCCTTTCTAGCGTCTGTCAATGGCTAGGGCAATAATATTGCTGTGAACACCTATGTCTCAGGGAAGAGTGACCCAGAGGTGGGTACGGCCTGTCTGTGGTCCCCATCCTTAATCTGGTCCAAGGAGGTCCTACCAGCCTCCTCCCAGACTGTCCTGGACTCAGGCTTCTGAGACAGGCCTGAGCAGGCTGGGGGCCAACTCTCTTGCAGATGCCACCTCTCCAGGGGACAGACTGGAGGGTATGGGGGACCTCTGGAGCCTGCATTTCTACCTGCTTCTTGCCAGCCCCAGAGGGCAAAGGAGGGAGGTAAGGCCAGTTCCTTGTACTTCACAGTTCAGAGCTACCTTGAGCTAGTGATGCAGCCAGCTACCCAGCCAGGCAAGTCCACCAAACTGCTGCTCAGCCCTGCCACCTCCTAGGCAAACAGCCCAGCTGTCTTGTAGGGCAAAGAGGTCAGGAGGTCCACGTCAGCCTGGGAGCTGGTCGTCAGCAGCTCCCCCTCCCTTGAGAGCAGGGGCCTGTTTCCTGCCACAGCCCACACAGGACGCCTATCTCAACGGCTCTGGGTAGGTGACTGACAGTGGCTTCCCTTGAAACCCTGGGGTGGAGGCCTAAGGCCCCCAGTGAGAGTGAGCCCTGGTGTTGGGGAGGAACCAAGACACAGAGAGGCAGGTCCCCTTGAAGCACTCACAGCTGGGCCAGCACAGCCATCTCTCATTTCTCCCCAACCTTGAAGAGAGCAAGCCCTGAGCCTGCTCAGCATCTCTTTCAAAGTTCTTGATCATGCTCACTCCAAGGGCACAGAAGCAGGATGAGAAGACCAGTGCTCATGCTGACCCCACCTGCTTCCCAGGGCACCCCTGCAGGGGGAATGCACCCCGGGGAGCTGTCTTACTGCTGTCCCAGGTGGGGGGCGTTCTGTCTAACTGCTGAGATCTTTCTCAGGTTTAACATTTCCCAGGTGGGCCTGCATGCTGGTTAGCAACAGCCTCCTGAAAGAGGGGCCTGGCCCTCGGCTGCCAGGAAGGAGCAAAGTGATGTTTGGAGCCTGGGTTTGGGGGTTGCAGGCTGGAGACCAAGAACTTCAAGTCTAAGGCCTTGACGCGGTAGGTCAGGTCTCTGCCGGGAGCTTAACTGAAAAAGTAGCCGAGCTGCTAGCCAGGGTCGTTTCTGAGTTTGTAGAAGCCCCCATTTCCTCGCATTTTCTAGAACTAAGGTGCATGTAACCCTTACCAAGAGGCACGGGTGTGTGGGTGGACGGCGCATAGTGTGGCAGAAGAAAATTGTGCTGGAGTCCGCGGGGTGGGGAGTCCTTCAGTCCCTCTTCCTTGCCGGTGCCCACCCACCAGCCCAGTCCCTAGAGGTTGAGATGCCCCAGGGGCTATGTACTGACCCTCCCTCCCTCTCTGAGAGACCCAGCTGACTCGGTTGGATTCCCCCGGGTTAAGGGCTGAGTCCAGATGCAGCCAATAAGGGGCGTGGGACAGGGTCTCACTGAAAAGGATGCAGGGAGGGATGTTCTCCAGAGTCATCAAGAGTCCCCAGCGCTGGACGCAGCGCCCACCCACCTTGCCCGTGATATCGTAGCTCGGACTGCAGGGCGGGGAGCGCTCAGGGGCCTCGTCATCCCCGGAGGCAGCGGCGCCAGGCGTGCCCGTCATGTCCCCTGACAAGAGGTGAGCTGGGGCAGGCCAGCCGGCCAGGGTGAACGCCGAGCCGCCCCGCCCCGGGCTCCACCCCCTCCTTCCTCGCCTCCTCCGCGCAGCCAGGGCCCTGCGAGGCTCCTCCCTCCGTCCCGCCATCCTTTAGACGAGACCATCCCGGCGCAGGCTGTCCCGCGAGGGCGTGCAGGACCGCAGGGTCCGTACCGAGGGGTAGGCAGGCCCCCCGAGGAACATCAGTCTGGTTTCGTGCTCTTAGCGCAGTGGCCAAGCCCATCCGCTGGATCAGTCCCCCCAGGTCGGCAGCCGCGGGGTTAGGTTCCCATCCGGGAGCCGGCCCGGGAGATCGCGCCTGCTGCCCAAGATCTGGTCTCTCCCGGGCTCGCGGACCCGCGCCGGGGTTCTCGCTGTTGTGCGCAGTGCGGCCGGCAGGCGGCGCTCGAGCTCTGGCCAGCTGGCGGGCCACAGGTGGCCGCTGGCGCTGAGACTGGGGATGCCCTTGGGCTGCGCTGTGCGGCGTTTGTCGCGTGGCATGCATACTGCAGATTGTGCCAAGGCAGTTTCGCTTTTGCTAACGCATGCCAGCCGCAATATGTTTTGTCCCCTGACCAATGTTCACATTGGGCACATTGGCGCTATGGTTTTTCCCGCCCTGGTTAGTGCTAGGAGTTTGATCAGTTGGTATGATCATCTCTCATTTCCTTCAGAGTGTCCCACCATGGTTAAGATCTTCGCCGGTGGGCTTTGCAGCACACCTTCCCCATAGGGGATCCTGAGGGCAGCGCTGGCCTTATTCATGCGGGGGCTTGTACCCTGGCAACGAGTAACCAAATGAATTCACGAGGATGTTGATCGTTTTGAGCATAGTTTCTAGTGCTCCTAGGAACCCTGAAGTTAGCTCCTGGTGATGGGGGAGCAGTGGGTCTGGGGTTGCCCAGAGCAGAGGTCAGGGCCTTGTGGCCTGGGCCATCTTTTCTATTTCTTCCATCCCAACATTCTATACCCAGGAACAGGGTGTGTGCATGACAACAGGAGGGGAGGGGGGCACCGGCACTTTCTAACTTAGGTGTGGGGCATTTGGGGTAAGGGGCAGGCCTGGCTTATGGGTGACTGTAGGCCAGGTGGATACCTAGTATGTCTACACCAGCCTGAGGTTTTTGACATCTGCTGGAGTTATTTTATGGCAGCTGAGAAGAGCCCATAGTGGGGACAGAGGTGATCCTATATAGAGCAAGGAGCTGGGCCACTTCTTGTGGAGGTGGGTGGGATGCATCCTCCTCTGTACACAGAGTGGGACTCAGACAGGAAACGGTCCCTGGAGAGCAGAAGCTGCCCAGCCCCCTACAGTTGAGTGCTCTTGTTGTTACTTGGGAGCCAGAGGTTCTTCTGTAAATAAGGCTCCAGGCTGTTGGATGCCATGGGCTTCAGGACTCCAGAGGGCGCTCACAGGAGTCCTGCAGGGCTCAGGATGAGAGAGGGAAGTGACTTGTCCCTTGCTCACTCTCCCCTGCAGACTGTGCCGTTATGGGTTGCTTATGTTCCCCCAAAGATATATTGAAGTTCTAATCACCATACCATTGCCGATGCTGTTAAGATGCGGTCATGCTGGACCAGGTTGGGCCCTTAGTGCAGGATGACTGGTGTCATCAGGAGAGAAGAGACATAGGGAGGAGACAGCCATGTAAAGACAGAGGCAGGACCTGGAGTCTCCCTGATGGCTCCCAGCAGTCCATGCCAAGGAATGCCAAGGCTGGCGGGAGCCACCAGGAGCTGGGGAGAGCCTTCCCTGGAGGCTTCAGAGGGGGCATGGCCCTGTTCACACCTTGATTTTGGACTTCGGCCTCCAGCAGTGGTTTGTGCCAATGGCTCCACCAAAGCCCTCTTTATCCAGTGGTGGGTTTGGAATGGAAAAGCTTGGACATCAGCGTGACATCCAAAAATAGCGGAGAGATAGTCAGTCCGCCCCATCATTGCACTAGTTCAGGGGGACTAATCATGCTGAGCCAAGACGTCAGAACACGGGAGAGGCGCGGGGCTCTCCGGTGGGCCATGCCTGTCTGGCTCGCAGCCTGTGGGAGTGGGCCCTCGCTGTCTCACGGGGTGCCGTAATGTCCTGCAGTGCGTTCAAGGGCAGCCTCGAGCCAGTCAGAAGCGGGAGGGGGTCAGGGATGGTCCCAGGGAGCTGTGTAGAAGAGGGACTCACTAAAGGGCAGGGCTTATTAGATGAGGTCTTCAGGAGAGGGCTCATCTGGAACACCACACGGGCCTCCTCTCACCCATCCTGATGCTGTGAGTGGCCCTGGCAGCTGCGTCTCCCTGACACACACCCTCACACACACCACGAATCCTCTGAACTCACATGCTTCCCACAAACACACCCCCTCCATATCACACCACACACATGCACACACATTCCATGTTATTCTGTAAACAGGACTTGTGCAATGACACATCCCTCATATTGTAGGACACTCAGTGTCTCACACACACATACACGTGCCACGCACGTTTCACTTCTCCCCACACTTGTACCTCTCTTCACCCCAAACTTGCACACCCCTGTCACCATGCTGCAATCATAGGCACCGTTCACACCAGGCCATCAACACAGGAGCACACGCCCTTCAAATTGGCTCCACCTCACATCATCAGGACATGCACACATCACCCCACAAGTTGCCCCCAACCCGTCATCAGCCCCAGATCTGATATGCACGCACGTCCCCCCTGCCTTCCTGTGCGATAGGTTACACCCACCCAGTCACAGAGCCCCCCTGGGAGAGGAGGTGCTGAGTGGGACAGGAACCCCTCCTGCTCATTCACAGGTGAACTCTCTGATCAGCCAAGGCCATCTGGAGAGGTTTCATTACATCCAGGTAGAAGGAAGAAACCCCAGTGCTGGGGAACAGTGCAGCCCAGCATGGTTGGGATGTGCAGGGGACACTAGGCCAGAGACTGGAAGGACAAGGCCTGAAGTCAGGTTCTGCAAATGGTGGCACATGGACCACCCGACCAGAGCCCTAGGTGCACATCAGGATGCTGATTCTGGGTCCCCACCTGATCCTGCCAGATCAGATCATCTGTAGATGGGCTTGGAGCCTGCCTTTCAGACCAACCCAGAGGTCATTAAACACTGAACAAGTGTTTGGAAACTGCTGGCCTAAGATGTGCAGATGAAGGATGTGGGGTAGTTTTGGAAGGCAGGAGGGAAGCACTGAGGTTTCAGGTGGGAGAGCAGAGCAGGGCTTTGCAGCAAGGCAAGACTCGGGAGTCTGGGAGAACCGACCTGGGTGGGACAGGGGACGGCTGGAAGGGCTCGTGTGTGAACCGTTGACATCAGCTCCCAGCAAGCTCCCCGGCAGGACTCTGCAGTGAGCTCCTCAGAGCTGGTGCTGGAGGACTCGGGGAAGATGACTGGGGTTTGGGAGTTGACTCACACAGGCCCACCTCCAGAAGGCAGTGGGCTAGTTAGTTTCTGGGTTGAAGGCATGTCCCAGTTGGCCACCCCACTCCCCTCTTGTCCCCTATCCTTCCCTGTTGCCCAGGCTGAACTTAGTCCCCTTTGCTTGGCTAGTAGGATCTTGGTGATCCCTTTTGCCTCAGGGATCTTCACACTGGAGTTCCAGGCATAGCCAGGCCCAGACCCTGGGCCCTTAGATTTGCCAACTCTGGGTGGTATTTAAAATCTGTGTGAATGACAGATGGGTAGATAAGGGCCTTACATCCTGGCCTTCCAGGGACCCCAGGTCGCTGATATTTTAAGGAGACCCCAAAGTCTCCCGGCCTCTTTGCACGGCAGGATGTGGGAGACCGGCCACTGTGCAAAGATCCAGCTGTTGTGAGCAGAGGGGTGGACAGGGAAGGAATGCAGGGACAGGAGCACAGGACGGGGGCGGGAAGTGAGCCTGGTGCACAGACATGGCCACGCTCAGGGCTGGCGCTCTCTCTGTATCGGTTGGGGGCTGTGGTTCGGCCCCATCAAGCGTCCCCTGTGTGGTTCCTGTCACAGGCTGTTGCTCTCCCTGCCATCACCTTTGGGGGTTCCCCTGGCTCAGGTCCCAGCTGTGTGCTGTTTGTGGCTCCAGGTTAGGCCCTTGGTGCAGGTGTCCCAGGTTCAGGCCTCCTTCAGTGTCAAGGGCACCTGTCGAATTGCTCCCTGGTGCTAGGTGGATACTGAGGGTCTGGAAGGCCCCAGGAGAGTGGGGCTTGCCCTCAGTCTGACCACGTGCATTAGGAGGTTTGCCCACTTTTCCTTTTTTTTTTTTGGAACCAGGGATTGAACTCAGGGACACTCGGCCACTGAGCCACATCCCCAGCCCTATTTTGTATTTTATTTAGGGACAGGGTCTCACTGAGTTGCTTAGGGCCTCGCTAAGTTGCTGAGGCTGGCTTTGAACTCGAGATCCTCCTGACTCAGCCTCCCAAGTCGCTTGGATTACAGGCGTGCGCCACCACGCCCGGCTACTACCCACTTTTCTTTTCAAGCTAATGGCAAAACTCAGAGATCTCCCCACTGTGGTCTGAGTGTGAATCAGGATCTGTGGACCCACACTGGCATCAGCTCACTCCCTGTCCTCCCAGAAGGGCAGAAGGAAGGGCGAGATGTGGGTGTGAGTGCCAGGGTAGACTGAGTGTGGGCGGTGGACAGGCCTAGCATTGGGGCATCAGCTCACTTCCTGGCAGCGGGTCTAGGCCTCAGGGATTTCCAGGGCAGCCTTGGCCTCTGGGACTCAGCCCTGCCATGCCCAGCCTGCCCTGGCCCCCGTCTTAGGAACACTGGGTGCTCTGTTTCAGAATGGATTCCAGGCCAGCTCTCCCTTACCACCCACCTCCTGGATGGTCACCTGAAGCCATGTGCAAACTGGCTCCATGTGACCTAGTGGATAAGCTCAATTTCTGGTTCCCCCCTCCCTTTTCCAGGGTTAGTGTGCTCTGCCCCAACGCTGAGTGTGACCTCACAGACCCTGTGCCTGATTTGTCCTGGAGGCTTGCAAACATCCATGTTGTCCAAGAGACACCTGCTCTTCCTGACTCTGGAGCGCTAGGATTCCGGGAAGCCAATGGTGTGAGGAGTAGTGAAGCCCTGGGCCCAGGTCCTCCCAGGACTCTAAAGGAACTTGAGAGTAGCTGTAGGTGGCTGAAAGCGAGGAGGAGAGGACCTCCCAGCCGGAGCTGCCCACCGTGCTGTGCCCAGGAGAGGCGGGGGGCTGAGCCCCAGATGCACGTGGGTGTTGGACTGTGCTTCCGGCTTTGTCCTTCCTTTGCTTTTCCAGATCTGTCATGACTGGGGGCTGACCTGAGCCATCTGTACCAACACACCCCTCTGCTTTCTGCTCCTAGTTCTCCTGAGCCAAGGGGAAGCCCCAGAAGGAGATGGGGGAGCAGAGAACTGGGGGCAGAGAGGACTGTCTCGCTGGCTACATCCTGGGGGGGTTTCCACAGGCCCATGTGTCCCTCCAGGGAAGGTCACACAGCTCCTGCTGGGTGGCCTGCCCAGCAGCCCTCCTTGTCCCCAGGTTCTGGTGCCCTGTAGGCTCATGGTGGAAGGCATTCCCCACCTCCACACCACCCAGGGACACTGCCTCACCCTCTTGGTCACCACCACTCGCCGGCACCTTGGGAAACAGTCTTTTCATGCAGCCTTCTTGAACGACCCCACAGGAGTGCCCACCTGTTTCTGCCTGGAACCCTGATTGACACAGAGGGAGCCCACAGCCCATGCCCAGAGCCTGCAGTGCCAATGAGTGCTTACTGTGAATCCGATGCCCACGGTGGCCGAGAAGGAGCCCGGAATGAACTTGCCCTGGTCAAACTGGACCAGCAGAGATGTCTTCCCCACACCGCTGTCACCCACCAGGATGGTCTGAAAGGAAGCAAGAGAGAGGGCTGAGGACTGCCCTCGCGTTGGGCCTCGGGGGTGTGGCTGTGGCTGTGACTGACAGGAGCCAGTTCCCTCTAAACAGACAGACAGACAGACACACACACACTTTTTCCGTTGAAGTCACTGACAGAGGCACAAAGACTAGAGGAAATCACATTCCATCCGAGTTCGGGCATGTCTGAGGTGGCCACAAGAATGCCCCACAGATGTCCCTCCTAGGAGCATGGCTGGCTCCGGGTTCCTGCTGCTGTACTGAGGCCTGATACCGCCATGTGTGCCCTGGGGCCCGGAGCTGAGGCAGGCCTGTTCCTGGAGACCCGGGCCTCCTCTGAAGGCCGGCTGCAGTTCTTGGGCCCCTCACGTGGCGTCCAGCCTGCATCAGGTCTGAAGGCTCCCGGGGCTCCCCAGGCTCCCCGTTCCTTCCCCATTTCCCTCCTAGGTGGGTCCCCTGGTAAAATCATGCTCATTTCATTCCCTTATGGCATCTGGTCCTTGGAAGACCTGAGTTAACACAATGTCGTGGATCTGCGTTGTGTGCTGTCCAGGAAAAGCAAAAAGCACGTCAGTCCGTGGGATAAAGCAAAATCGAGATGTCTGGTGTGTGCCTGGGGAGGAGTTCGCACTCGGCCCTGCAACGGGGCCTTGGAGAGGGCAGTGTTTCAAAGAGAAGCAGGTGAGAGGAAGAGGAGAAAGGCCACTCTTCTCTGGGATGGAGTCCTGGTGAGGATTAGCCAGGAAACCCAGGTGAAATATTTGAAAGAAGGATCATAAGCAACAGAAAATAAATATATGCTACCCGGAGGCTGTGCCCTCAGGCTCTCCGTGAAGGGATGGACAGTGGAGGAGTAGGCAAAGGCCTTGGTTTCAAAGTGCACGGTAGCGGCTTCCCAAAGGCAAACGCTGAGGTCATTGGAAAGGCGTGGAAGTTGCAAACCGCAGCTGGACTTGCAAATACCCAGAAGCATAAAGACTGCCAGGGCTCTCTGAGCATGGTCCACGTCCCCGGCCAGAACAGGGCTCTGACCGGGCACAGCAGGGAATGGTGTCGGGCAGGCTGAACACGAGGTGGTCCATGATGTTGCCTTTTTTCTTTTTTAAATTTTTGCAGTTGATGTAGTTTTTACAAATAAAACGTTAAAAAAAAACCACTACAAGCAAAGTTAAAGGACAAACAGGAAAAAAATTTACATCTCATATTATGAACAAGAGATTACATACCACCCCCCGCCCCTGGCAAAAAACCAAAAAAATACAGAAGGAACCCCTAGATATTGCTAAAAAGATAAACCACCTAGTGAAAAAGTGAAATGGAATTTCCAGAACAGGTAATACAACTGGCCCTTCAACAAATGAAGAAAGTCTTTGCCTCACTCCTGGACAGATAAAGGCTGGTTTTTGAAACATAGACAGTCTTTTCCTAAAGACCCCTTGAAAATCTCATTAAATCTTTTCTACTTCCTGGTTGAGGCCCTGCGAAGGGCTACCATCTACTCAGGTGTTTGAGACAGAATCTCGCTGTTGCCAGGCTGGTCTCAAACTCGAGGCCTCAAGAGATCCTCCTGCCTCAGCCTCCTGAGTAGTTGGGACCACAGGTGGGCACACATCACACCCAAGTAGGTGTTTGTACTTTTATTAACTCGAATTCTATTGTCCTGATCTGTTGGTCATCTGTTCCTCTATCCAAGTCAGTTTTAAGGATCTGGTGACCCTGAAGCACTACCTCTTATCCCTCCCTGCCGCTGTTGGTGCAGTGTTTCGTCATCAGGGAACGACGGCACCGGTGGCTGATCAATGAGGTTGTTCACTCATGTGAACACCCATGTACCTGCTTTGGGGCGTGGCAGGGGGTGTCCTATGAGAGCATGGACCTAAAAGTGGTTCCAAAGAAGGTGACTTTCAATATTACTCAGTTTGGGAAGAAATATTTACATCTCCTATTGGGAACGTAGGATGAAAAACTTTGAACTTCACACTGAACAAAGTCAAAAACATGAAGACCAATGACATTTTCAGGCGGGGCATTAGCTGGAGTGGAGGTTGGAGCAGGAGCTATTTATGAAGGAAGAACTCCCGAGAAGAGGCAGCCACGTCCCTGCACAGCCGTGCCGAGTGCTGCCTCTGTG
>JAJEJO010001599.1:15128-55305 GCA_020662805.1 Glaucomys volans | reverse complement strand
CTTCCTTCCTTCCTTCCTTCCTTCCTTCCTTCCTTCCTTCCTTCCTTCCTTCCTTCCTTTGACAGATGGTTATTGTAAGGGGGAGGTGGGAGTGTGTCAGGGGGACAGTCCTGAGTAATGACTGGCTTCCTGGGCCAGCAGCCCTGGTACCACTAGTGAGATTTTGGAGAATCACAGGATCTCAGCTGGTGGGCTTCCATAAGGATGCAGTGCGTTCTCAGGACAAAATCCCTCTTTTCCATGGGGCTCATATCCTTGCTCCCACCTCCCACTCTTGAGCCCATTTCTTTGCAGTCTGGGTCTGGACCCCCCTCTCCCTCTCTCCCTCATTCCCATCTCTAGTCTAGCTCTCCATTGGCTTTGGCCCCACACTGTCCCCACCCCAATGCTGTTGAACTTCTGGCTTTCTGGGCCCTCAAACCCCCAGCCACACCTGAAATCCCAGGTCTAGGGCCTTCTGTCCATCAGCCTCGCCTCTCCACGGCCCTCTGTGGTGCTGGGTCCCCTGCCCCACCTTCCCTCAGTGGGGGAGGTGGGGAGGAATGGATAAAGGCCGGCCAGGTCCAGTGGTTGCCTGTCTACAAATGTCTACAAGGTAGAGAAGGAGCCTGAGTTTTCTATTTAGGGACCCCGCCCCCACCCCCGTGACTGTGAACATGGTGGTATTTCTCAAAATCCTTTTCACGCTCACTCTAACTTCTTGCATTGCTAACTGCTCTGAAATTTCACCCGTCCTCCTTCCTCTTTTATTCTATTCACCAGTGGGAAGTGGCCGAGGGAGGAAGTGGCGAGGTGAGAGTGAGAGAAGGCAGAGGGCGGGAGATGGAGGCGGGTGTGTAGCTGGTTCTTGCTGACAGGCTCCTCCACGGGGACCCAGTGGGGAGAAGATGTACCTGCTGCAGCTCCTTGCCCTCCTCCTCTGGCTCTCAGGTGAGTGGACCCAGGTCTGCACTTGTGGGGAAGGCCTCAGCGGCCAGAGGAAGCGGCTGGCAGAGGGACCAGGGCCCAGCAGAAGGGCACCCTCGCCAGCATGAGCCTCCTCGGTTGTCTGCTCCCTCCCCAGTGTTTTGGCACCTCCGGTTTCGAAGGCAGAAACACTGACCTTCATCGTGAACGCAGCCCAGGCATCGCTCCTGACCACTTAGGGTCTGTCCCTGTTTACAGTGGACAGCAGATGGGCCAGTGTTCACAGCTTGGGGGAAAGCAGAAGAGCTCTGGTTCCTGGGGAGGGGGCTGGAGAAACTGGTCCTGGGCGGGACTGTCACCTTCATGAATGTGCCATGGACACGGAATGGCTGTGGGGAGGGAGTGAGGTGGACGGGGTTTGGAGGAAGGAAAGGGGATTTTACTGGACAGAAGGGAGAGGTGATTCCAGGCATTTGGGACAGAAGGGAATAACAGAAGTTGGGATGGAGAGGGAGGGAGGGCTGAGATGTGGGCAGCAGAGGGTCGGGGTAACTCTAAGTGAGTGGGTAATGTTTTGATCAAAGCAGTTCCAGAGACCACAAGGTGCTTCTCAGGGGTTCCCTGTTGCACCCTCTCCGAGGTCTCCTCCTCCCCTGGTTCCACCCACTTGGGCCACACTGGCCTCTTGGATGTTCTTTGAGGGTGGGGGGGATGCTTCTGCTTTCTGTTCCCTCTGCCCTGAACCATCTTCCCCACACAGCTGTGAGTTCGGTCCTTCATGTCCTCCATGTCCTTTCACCACGGCCTTCGTTGATGACTCTAAACCCGCAATTCCCTTCAATTAATTTTCTCCATTGCCTGCCCCCAGCCCCCTAGAATGGAACCTTCCAGAGAGCAGGGATGTTTGTGCCTATAGCAGTAGTAGGTGCTAATTAGACAAATAGTATTCGTTGAATGAGCGATTTTAGATTTTTTTGTACTGGAGATTAAACCACTGAGTCATATCCCCAGCCATTTTTTTTGCATTTTATTTAGAGACAGGGTCTTGCTGAGTTGCTTAGGTCCTTGCTAAATTGCTGAGGCTGGTTTTGAACTCTCCATCCTCCTGCCTCAGCCTCCTGAGCTGCTGGATGAGAGGCATGCACCACTACACCTGATCTGAATGAGGTGTTGAGATTGCTGCAACATTGCCCTCCCCGTCTTTCTCTTTCTGCTTTCATAGAATTGAACAATTAAGACTCTTAAAATGAATTGGAAAGGATATACCTTGCTTGTGGGGATGGACAGTGGTCCAGACACTTTGGAAAACAATTGTTCCTCAAAGTGTTAAACAGAATTACCACACGACCCTGGAATTCCACTCCTAGGTGGAGACCCAAGAGAACTGAAGATGCATGCATATCAATGTGAAAACCTGAACTAAGTACATAGACGTTGGTGTCAGAGGTATGTCAGGGGTCGAGTGTTAGCATGGTGTGCTCAAGGTCCGGGGTTCAGTCCCCAGCATGGTAAAGAAAATAAACCAAGTACTCTAACAATATCACTCATAATCTCTGGAAAGTGGAAATCTAAATGTCCAACTCAAACTGATGAATGGGTGAATACGACGTGGATTACTCATCCAGTGGAGTGTCACTCAGCTATTAAACAGACTGAAGACCTGATACTGCCACAGCACGGATGAACTTGACAACACGATGCTGAGTGGAAGAGACCAGGCACAGCAGGTCAAGTCTGAGTCCATTCATATAAAACATCTAGCGTAGGCTAATTCAGAGAGACATCAGGCAGATCGGTGGTGGCTGGAAACGGGGCCAGGGAGTGGCTCAGTGAGTATGGCCTTTCTTGATTGAAAAGTTGATAAGTGATAGAAAAGTTTTGAACTAGAGTGTAGATGGTTGCCCAACTTTGTGAATATTAAAACCACTGAGTTGTACTCTTGAAAAGGGGGAATTTGATGGTATGTGAATGAGACCTGAGTAAAAAACAACTGGACAGCCAGAGAATAACAGGAGAGTTTGGGGAGAAGCGTCTGGGTGGCATTAGTGGCAAACCTCAATGGCTTGTGCCTCTTACGTGGTCTAATTTGATCATTCCATCAGCCATAGAAAAGAAAAAGACAGTTTTAAGAAGTACCCAGAGGAGAACAGAAAGCAGAACTAGGTGGCGGGGTGGAGCTGGTGGGGGACTGTTTTAGAGAGTTCCACCTGGGCTGGAACCTGGGGTAGGGGAAGGAGCAGGTGCTTCAGAGCTGGGACAGCTCTTCTGTGATAGGGAACGTGAGAGCACAGGGATGTGAACTTGGCTTGGGCATATTTGAGGAACAGAAAGGACAGTGTGACTTTGTCACATGCTTCAGAGAGGCCTGGTGGGGCAGGTTGGGAGGATGTTAGCTCTTGGGGCAAAAGGGCTGGGGAAGGAAGGCGACCTATTCAGGACCACGAGGCTGGCAAAGGCAGGCCCCTGCAGCTCCAGCTACTGGTGAGGCTGAGGCAGGAGGATCTCTTGAGCCCAGGTGGGCAACATAGGGAGACTCTACCTCCAAATGACGGTGTAACCCCACCAACTCCCCAAGACCTTGTTGATTTGATTTATAACAATGGCATCACTTAAAATGTTTTATTTGTTAGATTGTTAAAAATGAGCACTGTGAATTTTACCCTCCACCTGAATTTTCCCTTTGGGACTTGCCTTTTTTCATCCTTCATCATTATTTTCCCAGTGGGAATCTTGCTGTTTCTCCTTGTTCAAATTATTTACAAAGAGTAAGGATATGAATCTTTTTCTGGGGAATTCATTCAAATTTTCCTTCCAGTTTTTTCCTTTTTCAATCTTTTTTAGAGGTGTGTCCAAATGTTACATTTATATAAAGTTGAGTTTATTGGCTTTTTTTCTGTGTGATATCTTCCATTCATTTTATATTTAGGAAGTTCTTTCTCTCACCCCAGAGATTTCAAGAAGATTCACTTCCTCTTTCTTTCTTTCCTTTTTTTTTTTTGTACTGGGAATTGAACCCAGGAGTGCTTTACTGCTGAGCCACATCCCCAGCCCTTTTAATTTTTTGATTTAGAGACAGGGTCTCACTAAGTTGCTTAGGTCCTCACTAAATTGCTGAGGCTGACCTTGAACTTGTGATCCTCCTACCTCAGCCTCCTGAGCCACTTGGATTGCAGGCCTGTGTCACCACACCTGGCTATTTTGCTTCCATTTTCCTTATTTAAAGTGATTTGCTGTTTTATGTTTACCTCCTCAGCCTGCCCCAAATGGACCCCCATTGCTGGTGGTGGCTGATGCTCTCTGCTTCCTTCCTCTGCTTATCTCTGAAGACTTGCATGGGTTATGAAATTCTTAGATAGGCCAGGTCTGATTTTAGGCTATTTATTCTGTTTTAATGATAGGCTTACCTGTTCTTGCTAGATTTCTGAGCTGATTTCTATGCTATAGCCTGACAATGTGTTAGTATCTGGCAGGGGAAATCATTCATTACTTTTCCTTATTTTATTTTATTTTAATTTTACTTTATTATATTATTTTTCACTGGGGATTGATCTCAGGGACGCTCGGCCTTGAGCCACATCCCCAGCCCTATTTTGTATTTTATTTAGAGACAGGGTCTCACTGAGTTGCTCAGGGCCTCGCTAAGTTGCTGAGGCTGGCTTTGAACTCGCGATCCTCCTGCCTCAGCCTCCCAAGTGCTGGGATTACAGGCATGCGCCACCACACCCGGCTTTATTTTATTTTTTTTATCAGGGTTTTAATTTTATTTTTAATCACATTTTGTAGTGGTATCTTATAATCACACATACTAATGGGATTCACTGTGATGTCTGTACATGGACATAAGTCAATATCACCCCCCATGCCTCCCCTCTCCCTCCTCTCCTCCTTCACTAGTCCCCTTCCTCTGCTTTCCTGGTCTCCCTTTTACCATTACTGATTTTAAAATACCAAAAAATTCAAAATGCATTCTACTGTCATATATAACCAATTAGAACAAATTAAAAAATTGCTATGAAAAATAAATAACAGTTTCTGTAAAAATTAAAAAAATTCCTATCTGTTCGCTTCTTCAGATTGTCTCAGGTGTATACAGACTCCCTCTCTCTCTCTCTCTCTCTCTTGATAATCTGATTACACATAAATGTATATATACTTGAACTAGAATTGTCTGAAAAATATACATGCTCAAAAAGTTCTAGGGTTTTAAAATTCATCATGATTGTTTTGGTACTGGAGATGGAACCCAGGGGTGCTCTATCACTGAGCTGCATCCCAATCCCTTTCATTTTGTAATTTTGAGACAAGGTCTTGCTGAGTTGCTCAGGCTGGCCTGGTGCTTGGTGATCTTTTGACCTCAGCCTCCTGAGTTACTGGGATTATAGGCGTGCACCCTCTTGCCTGGCTGTTCATGATATTCTTTTTTTTTTTTTTTGGTACTGGGGATTGAACCCAGGGGCACTCCACCACTGAGCCACATCCCCAGCCCTATTTTTGTATTTTATTTAGAGACAGGGTCTCACTGAGTTGCTTAGGGCCTCGCTGAGTTGCTGAGGCTGACTTTGAACTCCTGATCCTCCTGCCTCAGCCTCCCAAGCTGCTGGAATTACAGGTGTGCACCACCGTGCCCGACATGATATTCTTAAAAGTGTTTTAAAAGAATAGTTAAGAGCCTTTATTCCAACAGTTAGTAATACAGTGCTCATTTGTCATAATGGACACTGAGAACAACTAGCCCAAACAATGGATTACTGACTGTATATTGAAGGCAAAAAGGGTTTCCATGGCCGATTCTGAGGTTTTTTCCCAAGATAAATGGAACGACTCCAGGTTCCTCAGTGTTTTGGAAATACGAAAACAAAGAATCAGGACTGACTTTCATCCTGCCCTGGATGGAGGGGGCTGCGGGAGAGAAAGGGATTTCATCCCAGGAGACAGGCTACTCTGGTGGTGTGGCCCTAGAATGGCCCCACCTTCCCAGGGGGCACTCACTCCTGTTGGGGAGACCAGACCCCATGGTGTTTAGTAGGGCACAGGAGGGAGTGGGTGCTGGGGAAAGTTGGGGGCTCTGTCCCCCATGATGGTCTTGGGTGTCAAGCCTGGGAGGAGAGTGGTGACCTTGTATACCCAGAGGACAGGCTGCTATGGAATGCAGGTGACCCAAAGACTAAATGTCACAGGGCCTATTGTGACCATGCATCTTTGATGGGCCTTGTATTGTCACCTCTCTTGAGTTCTAAGGGGAGAATAGCTGGTCTGATGGACGGGTTTTCAGGCTGTGACTGGGAAGCCCACAGCTGGCATGGTCTCCCTTCTGCATGTCCAGCTGCTCTCCTTATGTATTTTAAACTGTTTTAAAAAATCCACTGACACTGGGCACAGTGGCCCATGCTTGTAATTTCAGCTACTTGGGAGGCCAAGGCAGGAGGATTGCAAAATTGAGGCCAGCCTGGGTTACTTCATTAGACCCTGTTTTAAAATAAAAAGTAAAAATGGCTGGGGTGCTCAGTGGTAGAGAACCCCTGGGTTCTATGCCCAGTACCAGAAAAAAGTGAAAGAAAAGAAGAAAAGGAGAAAGAAGAAGAAGAGGAGGAGGACGAGGAGGAGGAGGAGAAGAAAGAAGGAAGGAAAGAAAGAAAGTAAGAAAGAAAGAAAGAAAGAAAGAAAGAGAAAGAAAGAAAAGGAAGAAAAGAAAGAAAAAGAAAAAGATCCATCCAAGTTGAGGTTAAAAGCCAACTGCCATATTGATTTTTTTTTTTTTTTGATACTGGGGATTGACTCCAGGGTGCTTAATCACTGAGCCACATCCCCAGTCCCAACTTTTTTTGTACTATATTTAGAGACAGGGTCTCACTGAGATGCTTAGGACCTTGCTAAATTGCCTAGGCCGGCTTTGAACTTGTGATTCTCCTGCCTCAACCTCCCATGTTGCTGGGATTACAGGGGTGCACTACTCACCTGGCTTACAGATAATTTTTAAGGCTCTAAAGAAGCAAAAATTCCTTTGCTCCATTTATGTTCTCTTCCCAGAGCATGAAACAGAGCAAAGTTTGCCAGATTCATCTTGTGAAAATAGTGTATCTCTAATATCAAACCTTGACAAAGGTTTAGAAAAGAACCTTACAGGGGGTGCAGGCCGAGAGCTAACAGCGACACGTGAAGACCTTCGTGTGGCCCGTGCCTGATTGCTATTATTTCTGATGAAGTTGGGGTTTAAGAGAGAGAGAGAGAGTGTTCACACCAAATCTAGATTTTTGGATACTTCAGAAAAAAGAAAAGAGGTGAAATGGCAGAGTCTGCTTCTTCTGCAAGGTCCGTGGGCTGAAGTGGAGTGGGGCTGTGAGGGACCTGGATCCTTGCCCTCCCGCTTCCCTGGTCCTCTCCACTCCCCTGGTCTCCTTGATGCTATGGCTTGGTGTTATTTGCCATTTAAAAAGATCATTTTTGTAAAGAAACATTTAATTGTATCCCAAATCTTTCAAAGTGGACAAAATGGAAGAGCAAATCCGAAGAACATGTATTTTAAGAAAAGCTGCTTCACTGTCTAAAATAGTCGCCTTACTAGGAAGCTAGAGTAACCAGGACAGTGTGGGATTGGCATAAGGATGGACAAATAGCTCAGTGGAACACATACAGAAAACCGATAAATATCTCACAAATTTGCTACGTGACAGACACCAAGGCAGCTCCGGGAGGAGATGGGAGCTGCGTGCTGTGGGCTCCAGAGCATGTGGAGGCCGGCTGGCACCACAGCTCTGCTCCACTTCCAAGGTCTTCATCCAGGGAGGCTCACTGCAGAACTTGGGAGACCATGAGACCCCCAGGAATAGCCCCTGCACAGCCCCCTGATGCGGCTTCTTCAGCAGGACCTCCAGAGGGCCATGGGTGCTGAGTGGAGGCAGGAGCAGGTACCGTGGGCCTGGATCCTGCTACTTCCTCCCCTCAGATCAGCACAACACAAAGATGCCCCAAAGGGCACCCCTTGGAGTATACGGATTCATCAGTCATTGGAGGCAGAGAGGGGTGAATGACAGAAGCCATGCTTGCTGTGCCGCCATCTTGGTTCCTTTAGAGAGCTGTCCCATGCTCCTCAGTGATCTTCCTGGAGCCTTTGACCCAGTAGCATGTTAAAGTATGCAGATCTGTCTCGGGGAAGGTGGATTCCCTCCCTGACCATTACTCGATTCATGATGCACTTAGATTTGGGAATTCTTCCCAGAGCAGGACTCTGGCCGTGCCCTTGTGGTGGGAAGTGACAGCTACATGGATTTGTATTTTCCAGGCTATTCCACTGCCCAGAATGAAGTCACTGGTCCAAAGACAAAGAGCGGCCCAGAGCGGGGCTCACTGACCGTGCAGTGTAATTATACCTCAAGGTGGAAGACCCACAGCAAGTACTGGTGTGGAGGAGCTGATTGGAGAACCTGCAGAATCCTTGTTAGCACCACTGGGTCAGAGCAGGAAGTGAAGAAGGACCGTTTATCCATCAGGGATGATCAGAAGAAGCTCACGTTCATGGTGACCATGGAGGACCTCAGGAGAGATGATGCTGGCTTTTACTGGTGTGCAATTGAGAGGACTGGATCTGACTATGGGTTTCAAGTTAATGTGACCATTGACCCAGGTAAGAGTATGTTAATTTGTCCCTCAGGTCCCACTCAAGTGAATTAACCATTACTCAGAGTGACCTGTCACAGAGGGGGCTTGAGGCCCCAGGTTTCACAGAATCCGGAGTGGACACTTGGGATTGGGGAGGGGTGAGGCTTCTCCTAAATGTCCCTGGATCCTGGAACCTCCTCTAGGAAGTCAGCAAGCCCCTCAGACACTGTCTCCCCTCTGCAGAGCTGAGTCCTGAGTCTATTGCCAATAGGTCAAGGTGATGGTCCCCAGTTTCAGCTCTTGGTCTGGAGAGATGCCCCTGCTATTGCTTTCCTGGGACCTCAGTGTCCAGGGGTGCCTGGTCTTTGGGCTGGACCTTCACAGGTGCTGCTCTCACCCCCACTCTGCATCTGACCCTGGGGTAAATGAAGCCCCTGGAGGTGGCCAGGGTGCTGTTGGTCTGATTGCTGAGGCCTAGAAAGGCCTTCCCAAACTGCTGCACTCCTGGTGCTGGAAATCCCGCTGGGAGCCATTCATGCCTTTGGCCTAATGAGAGTCTGGTTCTAAATCCTCCAGAATGCAGGCACTGCTGGGAGGTTCCACCAGGGTCCCAGAGCCTGGGTTTGAAGGTGTTGCCGTTGACTCTGCTGCTCTGCCCTTAGACAGGCAGCAGCAGCTGGCAGGGCTCTGGGGGCTCGAAGGGACACCACAGTCCCCAGAGCCCATGCTGGAACCTCTGAGGCATGTTCTGGCTGGCGCAGTGGGGAGCACGCATTGTCTCTCTGAATCCTGACACCGCCCAGGAGGAAGGTGTCCCCATTATGGAATCTTCCTAACTTGCCTCTGGTGAAGGCCTTCTGGAACATTTTGATTTTGTTCAGGGCTGGTCTTGACCTTAGAAGTCTTCAATCTAGAGTATATGTTAGCCACCAGACAAGTTCCTACCAGGGTCCTGGGGCCTTGCTGAATGGAGGCCAGAGGGAGCCTTTGGCTGAGGCACGGTCACAAGCAGAGGGGCTAGGTTAGCTGAGCCCCAGTTGTCCTTGTCCTGAAGCTCTGACCCTGCCTCTCCTAGAGGTCAGGGGAATATGAGTGGTCCAGGCTCCAGCCCCTCCGCACAGCCTGCTCCAGGCATCTCCGGCCAGGGGGCCACACTACCTGCAGGCTTGGAGCCAGGTGCAGGGCTGGGGGCTGGCAGGAGGAGTAGTGTGTGATCTGTTTGTTTGCCAAGCACCAACTACAGTGTCCACCACGGTCCCCACCACCTCCACCTCCACCACGTTTGCAGCACCAGTCACCACGGAAAACCCCGACAGCATCTCGACTCTGACCGGCCACCACTCGGGCAGCAGGTAAGCTGGCTCTGTAGCTGAGGTCCCTGTGGCTTAGTGGCCCTGACTGCCACAGCAGGGGAAACCTGAGGTCCCAGGCCCCAGCCAGAGCTTGGTCCTAAGCCCTCAGGTTCCTTGGTGAGGACGCTGGGGCTTCCCGCTGGCTCCCAGCCCCACGGAGCCCTCAACCTGGTGCAGGGCACAGTCTGTGGGTTTCCTGGTTCATTTGTCCTTGTGCCCCACGTTTACTGAATTCACTTCTACACAGCAGGCGTGGGACGAAGAGGTGGAGTCGGTGGGGGAGAGCGATTAGTGGTCAGTGAGGACAGTGTGGCTTTGAGGTGTGGGCACAGGGTTTAGGCCCAAGAGGCTCTTGGCCCAGTGTCCCATCTGGGAGGCTGAGGAAGGCTTGAGAAGTCCTGTTTCCCCTCCAGTTCCTCTAACTACAAGAGCAGTGGCACTGCCAGGTGTGGTGGCGCATACCTGTCATCCCAGTGGCTCAGGAGGCTGAGACAGGAGGTTCGCAAGGTCAAAGCCAGCCTCAGCAACCTAGCAAGATCCTAAGCAACTTAGAGAGACCCTCTCGCTAAATAAAAAAATAAAAAGGACTGGGGATGTGACTCAGCGATAGAGCTCCCTGGGTTCCATACCTGCTACCCCCCCCAGAAAAGAGTGTGACTCATGCTTCTAAGTGACCTGCCCAGCCATCTGCAGTCAAAGAGCTTTCGAGAAGCCGAGAGCCCTCTTTAATTTCCTCCATTGGCTTTCTTGACCCTTTCAACCTTGTAGCTATTTTTTAGATCTGCCAAGGTCTTTTATTGCTGGGGTCTTGTCACAAAATCTCTGTGGGACATCTCTAATCTTTTACCACCAGGGATCCCTTCTCCTCCCTCTCTCCCATTTGCCCTCTGTTTTGAGAACTTTTTTCCTACCAAAGTGCTTTTAATAAGAATAACAAGCCCTCCTCTTGTTAATCAGAGCTTTATGTAAGCACCACTTAGAGCCTTGGGTTAGCACGAGGTGGATAATTTGTTCTTTCAGTTGACAAACAGCTCCTGAACCCCATTCACGCCTGCCACTGGTTTGAGAAACGTGAAGGGGGACAGCAGTGAACAGAAGAGTCCAGGATCTGCCCTCAAGGTTCTTCTGTCTCAAGATGATTAATGCGACCGATTAAAGTTGATATGATTAATTGATAAATTCATCTTCATACGTCTGTGAATTCAAAGATGAATGAGAGTCCTTGTGTGAGCCACCAGGTGGCCCTAACAGGGACCACAGGCTTGGTGACTTAAGTCACAAATGTATTTCCCTTACTATTCTGGGGCCAGGTGTCCAAGCTCACAGTATCAGCAGGGCTGGTTTCTTGCAAGGTCTCCTTCCTTTGCTTGTGGAAGGCCATCTTCCTCCGGGGTCTTCACCTGGTGTCTCTTTTGTGTATGTCTATGTCCTCATTTCTTCTCATAACGATACCAGCTCCACTGGATTACATCAATGACCTCTTTAATTACTTCTTTTTTTTCTTTTTTTAAAATTTTGAGACAGGGTCTGGCTAATTTGCAGAGGCTGGCCTTAATCTTGCAACCCTCCTGCCTCAGCTTCCAAGTCACTGGGCTTATAGGCATGTGCCACTGTGCCAGGCTTTGATTGCCTCCTTAAAGACCCTATCTCCAGATACGGTCACATGCTGAGTACCAAAGGGACAGTCTGTCTCATGGCTTTCTTCCAGCTTCAGGGGGCAATCTTGGGGGCTTCTTGGCTTGTAGCTCCACCACTCCAACCTCTGCTTCTGGGGTCACCTGGCTTCTCCCTGTGTGAGTCTATGACAGAATTTCTTTCATTCAATGACAGTCATTGGCTTAGGGCCCACCCTCGCAGTATGACTTTGTCTTACCTTGGTCACATTGGCAAAGACTGTACTTCAAACAAGTTACCTTCTCAGACTCAAGGTGGTCACAGATTTGGGGGGACAGTGTTCAGTCTAGTAGAGAGGCACAGAGGGAGGGGACCTGGTGGGAGCCCATTGCCAGGTGATTTCTGCTGCGCCTCTAGACACACCAACCCTACTTGTGGAGCTCTCCTCTCCTTGTTAAAAAACACCTCTGAGGGCACCCAGGAGCGGGGGTTCCCTGGCTGTGAACCACAGTCCTGAGGTCATGAGGTGTGTGGTCCCCCCTCCACCAGGGCTCGGGAGAGGGCTTGGAGGCGGAGAGCAAGCCTGGGTGCATGGCCTCCTTTTGTTCCCAGGCACCCTCTCACCCAGCTCAGCACCCTCCTCCCGCTCATCTTTGCTGTGCTGCTGCTTCTCCTGATGGCGGCTTCACTCCTGGCTTGGAGGATGATGAGGCGACAGAAGAAAGGTGAGTGGCCCCGTGGGGCTGGGACTGGGCTGTGGGGGTGGATGCCAGCCCAGGAGCCTTTGCTCAGAGGTCATGAGAAATGGCCTCCACCAAACCCTGTTTCTCTCTGGCTCTCCTTCCACATTCTCACGTGCTGTACCACTGCTCAGAAGCTTGGGCCCTGCTCTTGCCAAGCCTGCCCATCTTGGGCATCTGTCTGGCAGGAAGGCTTGGTGGGTCAGCCATGGCATAATTCTTAAGTCCACCTCAGCATCTAGATATGTGAAACTGAGAATGGGGAAACCCTTTCTTCTCTCTGTCTCTGAGCCAGAGGGGCTGGGGGTGATGATGGGGAGGATCAAAGGCAGAAACCCAGGAGCCAGCACCCCCTGAAAACCAGTCCCCACTGTGCTGACCCGCTGGGGGCAGCTGGGAGCAATTCTGCCTCTGGTTGAACATCTGCCTGCCAGGCAGGGCCAGGCACCCAGGATGCCAGGAAGGGGCAGGCCCAGCTGCCCAGTGACCCACAGCCCACCCAGACTAACAAATTCACTGAGACAAACAAAAGCAGGAGGAGGGATTGGCAGCCTGGTAGGTGCAGGAGGCTGGCACAACTTTCAGGTGACCCCGAAGGACACATGAGGCAGAGGAATGGTGGAGGTATAGGCAGAACTTCTGGCAGAAGTGACAAGCTGGGCCCAGAATTTTACAGAAAGAAAGTGAAGTCCAGGGGAGCCGAAGGCTGGCTGTTAGGGCCTCCTGAGCAGTTGAAGGCATAGTTCTCTGATGTGGGGACCCAGGGGGCTGGGGTCTTCCTCTTTTTCAAATGGAAAAATGGAAGCTCAGAGAGGGAATGTGACCAACATCACAGAGGGTGTCATCTGAGGAGGCAGAATCAGAACTGGGTCTCCTGTCTCTGCTCTGGGGCCTCATTCACCCCCTTTCCCCTCACATTTCTCTTCTCTGCGCTGGGGCCTCTGTCAGCCTCAGGGATGGGCCTTCTGATTCTGATTTGTTTTGCCTTTCAGATGCGGGGCTGTCTCCAGAGCAGGTAAGAGAGTCCCTGAGGTCATAGCAGAGAGACCAGGCAGTCCCTCTTCCCTCCTCCTTGTTTCACAAGCACGCATGCATCCTTGGCCCCTGCAGGGCCTGGGAGGATGACAGGCATCCAGAGGGGAAGAGGCCTGGGGGGCAAAGGGGATGCAAAATTGGGGACACACAGAGGGCTGAGAGGGGGTCCCAGGGAAGCAGAGAGGCTCGTGTCCCTCCATGCAATAGGAGCCTGTGCCCACAGGGCCTGTGTTCCCTTTCCCAGGTGCTGGAGGATGACCTCTGCTATGCCAACCTGTCCCTGCAGCAGCCCAGATCCTCCCCCGGCTCTTCCCAGAAAAAGGCCTCTACCAAAACCTCCTCTGCCCAGGCCGACCAGGCAGAAGTGGAATATATTACCATGGTGTGTCCTTCGTGGGACTCTCGGGGGCTGGGAGGGCAGACGTTTTGTTGGCCTCACTTTGAGGATGGGTTTTCCTGCACCCATGTGGGCACAGCAGAGGAGGGTGGGCTGGGCAGGGCCACAGTCAGGCAGGACTGTGAACGCCCCCTCAGGCGTTCAGAGTGTTTCCACACCAGGTCTCAACCCCGGGGAGACCAGGGAGACCTAATGAGGTCCTCACACTGGGCAGGAGAGAGGCAGACAGGCTATGTGGCTCAGGATGCCATCGGCTGCCCTGGGCAGAGGGGGAAGTTCGTTGTCTTGTGGCTCAAGTTCGTTTGGGGAGCCTGGCAGAGCAGAGGGAAGGTGAAGGGCATGGAGTGAACTGGAGAAGCTTGTGTCCTGCACGGGCCTTCTCCAAGGCTCCTCTCCCCAGCCTGCCAGCCACTCGGACCTCTGACTGTCTCTATTGCAGGCTCCCTTTCCAAGGGAGGAAATTTCTTATGCATCTCTGTCTTTGGACGTCTTGGATCAGGAGCCAACCTACAGCAACACAGGCCACATTCCCAGCAGAGACCAGGAGGAGCCCACGGAATACAGCAGCATCAGGAGGACTTAGCCTGCACTGGTGGCCTCCTTCTTGGGCCCTGCAGGAGGCCTCTGCGTGTTGCTCATCTGCTTTCTGCCCAACTCCCCTACCAGGATCAACCAGCGTCTGGGGCTCTACCTGATCAGCCGCCATGGCCTGCAGGTCTAGCCTGGGCTCGGGCCCCAGCCGCAGGGGGATTTGGGAATTAGTAGCCTCTCTGCATCCCCTCCTCTCCCACATAGATTGGGAGGGAGCTGCGGATATGCTCTGGGGTTGCCATGGGAATGATAATGACGATAATGATAATAATGGTAATTAAGCTTTATTTATTGCTTATTGTGTGCAGTGAGACAAAATAATGGCCCCAAAGATGTCCATATCCTAATTCCCAGAACCTGTGAATGTACCTTTTACGGCAAAAGGCACTGTACATGAGAATAAGCTAAGGAATTTGAGATGGAGAGATTATTCTGGACTATCCAGGTGGGCCCAAAGTAGAATCACAAGGGCCTCCTAAGCAGGAGGCAAGAAAGTCATAAGGGGAGAAGGCAAAGTGCCCCCGGAAGTGGCGGTGGGAGCAACGTGGCCAGGAGTCAAGAAGGCTGCAGCCTCCAGGACCTGGCAAGGCACCGATTCTCTCCTGGAGCCTCCAGGAGGAGCCAGCCCCCAGCGCCTTGGCTCGACCAGTGGATCTGACTCTGTACTTCTCGCCTCCAAAACTGTAGGAGAATAAATTTCTACTGTTTAAAGTTAAGCCACTAAAATTGTGGTAATTTGTTACAGTAGCAATAGGGTATTCTGTGGCCGGTGCTTCCCCTCAATGTCTCACATATAGTAACTAATTTGATCCCCACAAGGGTACTTCTTGTCATCGCCCCATTTGCAGATGAGGAAATCAAGGTATCGATAGGCTCAGCAACTTGCACCAAGTTTTGTAGCTGGTAGATGTGTGAATTGGACTTTGGTTTTGGTATATGAACCATTACCCCGCCCTGTCTAAGAAAGATGGTGTGTGTGTGTATGTGTGTGTGTGTGTGTGTGTGTGTGTGACTTACACAGGGACAGTGAGTAGTTATAGATGCTGGACTTATTACCCTTATTCTAGGGTCTTGGTTGCCCTCTCTCCAGAATAATGTCCCGAATCCCATGGTGTCTCATCATCTCCATGGTTCCCATCCCATCCAGGCCTCCATCCCATTCCCTGCCTCTCCCCCTCTTTCATTCTCTGCCCCAGTGTCTGTTCTCATGAGAGCAGCCAGAATGATCTTTTCAAAGCACAGAACTGACTACCTGCTGCTTAGGACCTTCCTCAGGCCTCAAGGTGCAGGGAATCCCCCCTGCCTGGCCTTTGGGCTTCATCTCCATCCACTCTCCCTCTCCCCTGCTCTGCTCCATCCACACCAGCCTTTCTTCTGTCATTCTAAAAAGATGTTACAGTTCGGACCTGAAACGTCCCCCAGAGGCCATGTGCTGAAGGCTTGGCCCCAGCGAATGGAGCTAGTGGGAGCTGGTGCGATCTTCAGAAGGTGGGGCCTGGAGGGGTAGAGGAGGAGGCTGGGGGTGTGTCCCTGAAGGGGATCTCGGCCCCTCCTCTCCCTCTGTCTTCCCAACTACCAGGATTGCTCTGCTACATGCTCCCTGCCATGAGGTCCTGCCTGGCCACAGGCCCAAGGGCAGCAGGACCAAGCATCATGACTGAAACCATGAATCAAGATAAGTCTTTCCTCCTTATAAGTTGATCATCTCAGGGGTTTTGTCACAGTGATGGAAAACTGACACAAAGATAAGGCTCTCTCCCATCTCAGGGCACTGGCACTTGCAGTTCCTTCTTTCTGGAATGTTCTTCCTGCAGATCTGTGAATAGTTAGCTCCATTTCATCACCACATTTCACCTCAAGGAGGCCTTCCCCATCATCCTCAGGGTGAAGGTCCCTGCAGCCCACCCCGGATCTCTCTGTCTCACTGCCCTGTTTCATTTCCTTCATAGTGCGTGCTTGGTGAAATTTCCTCATGTGGTCTGTGTGCTGCCTGAGGGGGGATTACCCATATGTTCCCATATCCCCCTTGCTTAGCTAGTGTCTGGCACGTAGCTGGTGCTCAAATGTTTATTTGAGGAAATAATAGAGATGGGTCCGACTGGGGATCACAGGGCCAGCTCCAGGAGCAGGGACAGCAGTGCCCTTCATTCTGGGAAGAGATTCCTGGCCAAGCAACCCAGGGAATTTCAGGACCAATTTCCCAGAAGTGTGCAGTGGAGACTTTCTCCCCTTCTGGAAATCTGCAGAGAGGGGAAGAGCCATGATGCCCACTGACTGGAGGGCAAAGTCCTGTTTCTTCACTTGCGTTGATTTTGGTGGATGCTGGGCCGAGGTGTCAGGGAGAATGCGTGATGACTGGAGAAGGAAGGACGAGCTAAACTGAGGACCACAGGTAAGAACCCATCAGGCACGGGGGCCATTATAGCATGTCCTGGGGTTTGCTTGCCTGACTATTCACAGCTGCTACCCTGAGTGGACCTGGGGCAGGTGGCCTTGGTGGCTGGCTCCTGCATTCAGTGCTCCAAAGATGATTCTCTGGAATCTTTTTTTTTTTTTGGTGCTGGGTATGGAACCCAGGGCCTTGTGCTTGCGAGGCAGGCATGTTACCAACTGAGCTATATCCCCAGACCCTGATTCTCTGGAATCTTAAGAGCTTTTCCATCCTTGGGGGGATTTGTAAAGCCTAAGAAGCTTGACTGCTCTTGAGCTGGTTGGGTCAGAGTGAGCCTTTTTTTTCTTCTTGCCTTTGAGACAGGTCTGGTTTAGTTGCTGAGGTTGGCCTTGAACTCATGATCCTCCTGCCTCAGCCTCCTGAGTCACTGGGATTGCAGGCTTGCATCACCATGCCTGGCTGTGAGACTTATTTTTAAATTTTTTTTTAGTTGTAGATGGACACAATAACTTTATTTTTATGTGGTGCTGAGGATAGAACCCAGTGCCTCACACATGCTAGGCAAGCGCTCTACCACTGAGCCACAACCCCAGCCCAGAGACTGTTTTTTGACCCAGGCTGTTTAAGATTTTCAGAGCAAGAAGTGCCTACAGGGAGAGCTTTAAATGGAGAAGTTCAAAGCAGAGCAAGAGTAGAGTGAGTTGAAATATAAGAGTAAAAAATCATAACACAAAGCCTCCAGCCACTGCATCACAGGGCCACGTTAACTGCTGTTGTGCACAAGGTGGCTTAATTTTTTACTTTATTTCAAGCATCCAGCACCAAACAGTGTTACAGGTCTACCCTCATGTTGGACAGTAGGGACTTCATCTTTTCTGGCGATACATGATCACAGATCTAGTGAGCATCACTGCCACCATGCAAACATGGAAACACAGGGAAGGACTAGAATTTGGCTCAGATTGGCTTGGCTGGAATCTGGTGCTCTGCCTTTATCTGGACAAATGGACATGGGCTGGAGAAGGTTAGGCAGCCTGGCTGAGATGAGCAGGGGCAGATCAGCTTAGAAAGACTGATGCATTTGCTCAAGGCTGTTCTGAGTCTGGAGACTGCTGGGGAAGTTGGGGTCGTGGACGGCAGGCAAACAGGCAAGACACTGAGAGGAAACTGTTTCATAATGTTTACAGATTCGTGTCTGGGTATTGTCTCAGCCATATCCTGCCGCTCCACAAGGATTTTGCCGTGAGATTTTGTGGAGCTGGCTGGCACCCGTATTGCAAGGCAGAGGGTTTGGATATGGGTCCTCTGGTCTGAGTCAGGGTGACGTTTACTATTTTGCTGTGCAGTTTCCAGGAAGTATATTCTGTTAGGACAAGCTCCAGGGTATTGAAGCACTGCGTTCCGATTGAGTGCCGAATTATTTATAGCCCATCTGAAGTTGCTGGGGTTTCCCTCTTTTGGTTTTTGAATTATTAATATTTAAAGATTCCACTTGATAAAAATTGGAGGGTTTAGATTGTCTCCCTTGAAGAACCGCATGCACATCATTGGCTTCCAGGAGACTGAATGTTTAAAATTTGGCATCAGTTGAGAGAGTTAAAAAAAAAATACACGGAACCAGAATACAGGATTGTTGGACTGAAGTTGATTGAAGGCTACCTTTGCTTGGCACCTTGTAAACAGAGTTTATTGACACTTTAGGCTTGGAAGGGCTGACTGCTGGAATCAGTTGATTTCATGTAACAATAAATTTTTTAGTTTGCCCGAGACAGATGGAGTGATCAGCTTTTTGTTTTACCCAATAGGTGGGCTCTGATCTGGTGCAATTGGAATTGGTAATGGGTCAGTTCATTGAATTGGTTAAACCAGGGCATCACAAAATGTTTTATTTTGATTCAAAATATCTAAATTGTAGTAATCTACTGGTATGTTCATGTAGACCTAAGGCCTTTTCTTTCCTTCTGGGTCTGATGAAAGACAGACTCTTCGTTTGTCCTGAATAACACAAATTGCATTGCCCTGGAATTTTGGTTTCCTTAATATGAAGCAAGAAAGTCTAGCTCTTTCTGTTGCAGTCTGATTGCAAAATCCTTCTTCATTTTTAGTTTCTCTTCATATTTTGCGGTTCCCTCACCCATTCCTAATTTGACAGCATTTCTTAAAATCACAGGATTTTATACAGAATTTTTTCAGAGCATTTTATTCTCTATGTACTAGGGATTGAACCCAAGGGCACTCTACCATGGAGCTACAACTCCAGCCCTCTTTATTTTGAGACAGGGACTATGGTTTATGTATGAGATGACTTCCAAAAGCTCATGTGTGAGACAATGCAAGCAAGTTCAAAGGTGAAATGATTGGGTTGGGAGAACTTTAACCAAATCAGTGCATTGATCCACTGATAGGGTTACCTGGGTGGTAGCTGTAGGCAGGGTGTGGCAGGAGGAGGTGGGTCACTGGGGGCGTACTTTTGGGGTTTATATTTTTTCTTTGGTGAAGTCTCCCTCTGCTTCCTGGTAGCCATATTCTGAGCTGCTTCCCTCCTCTGCACCTTTCTGCTATGAGGTTCTGCCTCACCTTGGGCTCAGAGCAATGAGCCAGCTGTCTGTGGACTGAGACCTCTGAAGCCGTGAGCACCCACTAAACTTTGCCTCCTCTAAAATTGTTCTTGTCAGGGATTTTGGCCACAGTGGTGAAAAAGCAAACTAAAACAGACTTGTTAAGTTTTTGAGGCCAGCTTTGCACTTGTGATCCTCCTGCCTCAGCCTCCAGAGTCACTGGGATTATAGGAGTGTGCCACTGCACTCGGCTCAATTTAACATTTGTAAAAAGAATGGTCCCTTTTTTTTTTGCACTCTTACTCCATTGGTTAATGCTCTTTCTGTTTATACTCGTATTGATTATGATCATATGCAACAAATATAAACAAATGTGGGCCCAACACAGCAGACTCTTGGTAACCGTGTATCTCAATAGGTGAGAGGAGAAATGAGTGGGCAGAAGTGAGCGGAGCTTGCTGGTGCTGAGTGTGCCGTGTGCCACACGCACGCTGCCAGCAGGTTCCACCAAGGGACTAAAGTTGGTTGATCTAGGAAGTTGGATAAGTGGGGGACTGGCTCAGAAAGTTCCACCAAAGTGCCCATTACCACTGATCTCATAAAGGAGGGGGCCCTTGGGCACCCCAGGTCTCATCACATAGATAGTGTCCCCGAGAAAGGGCAGTTGGTACCCCCACAGCAGCATCTGTTCCTGGTGTGTGTCTGTCATTTCCTACACATAACTGATGCTTCACCAAGGGCTGGTCATGACATGGGGCTGAGGGTTGGCAGCCTCTGACCTGCTCACGCTGATCTCCAGCCATGGCTTCTCTCCTCTGCGCACCAGCTGATGCAGACCAACTTCTCCTTGAGGGCCTCTGGTGGTCCTGATTGGGTGGATGCTGACTACGGGTGTCACTCATGAGGATCCCGTGGTCCTCTGCCAATTATGGAAAGGGGCCTCCTATTACCCCAGCCTAGCAGGAGTTCCTTCCCCCAACTACCTTCTCCACAGAGGCCACATCCTCACGTGGCCTGTCCCAAGGGTTGGTGGCTCTCCCGTCAAGGTAGGGTGCTGATAGAATCTCTGACAATTAAGGGAGAGGAAAGACCATTACCAAAGGTCAGAAATAAAGAAGAGTCACTCAGAATCCTATGTGGTAGAAAGTCCATGAGCAAAGAAGAGCGCAGTCTTCTCTTCGGTTCACTGCAGGTCCCAGAACACAAAGCTCAGGCTGTGGAGTTCCCAGAGGCCCCCTCACCCCTCTCCCAACACCCTCCCTGTTCTCTGTGCCTCAAACCCAGCTGCCCCCAATCCTATCATCCACTGGCTTATTCAATAAAAGATTTAATTATAAGACATTTGATGTGCACCATCTATGGGTATGCAAGTATATCAGAAGGGATAACGAGCCCAGCGTACCTGCATCCCACGGAAGAAATGGGATGTTGCAATGCCACTGATGATGCACGGCTTAGGGTTTGTCTTTTTTTCTTCCATGTGCTTGCCTAGGATGGCTCTGGTGTCCATCACACCCCTGGCCCACTCTTCTGGCCTTCATGGGAATTTGCAAAGTCACCAGACGTGCCCCGTTAGGTGTTACTCTGCACTAAACTGACAACTTTCTATAGCTTCTTTTTATTTTAACATTATTTGTTACCCTCAATAAAATCGTGAGCCATTGACCATTTGTGCTTGCATGTTACTTAAGGACCTTTGTCACTGACAGAGCAGCCACATTGACTTTCCTTGGTGGCATTCCCACAAAGAATGTGGCCCTCTACCAAGGTGCCAAGGGTTTCTGAGATGAAGAAGCGGTAGGTCACAGCTCCTGGTCTGAGCCCACGGCCCAGAACTGGCCCTCTGGTGACTGGACGGAGTTGCAGTGTTCAGATGGTGACTCAACTGCAAAGTTCACACCTTTGCAAAATTAATAATGAAACCCCAAAGCAGAAGGACCAAGCCCCAGAGACCCTGTGTCCTTGCATGGAGACAGCTTGCCAAATGGCAGGTGGCAGATGAAAGTGGGAGCGGTGGAGAGGTGGGCAGAGCTTTCCATCTGAAGATACAGTAAGACCCAGAGTGGCTGAGAGGGCGAAGGTGAGGTGACAGAGGTCCCCCCTCCCCAGCGCCAGCATTGCTGTCTGTCAATCTTGGCTGGCCTTCTTGGGCTTATTATCCTGCAGCTGGTTTTGGTGGAGGAAATCCCCAGGGAGTCCTGTTGCTTGGCTCCTCCGCCCTGAGACCCAATTACCCATGACTCATGGCTTGGGGCTCAGGCTTCGAGGGAGGAACTCTGGAGGCAGAGTCCTGAGTAGGCTTTGGGAGTGAAGGTCCCCCGTTGGCATGGATTCTGCCTTGGTGCTTGTCCTGGGTCAGCACCAGGACAAGTGAGGTGAGGCTGTTGCTAGGAATTTGCTAGAAGTTTGGGAGGTCAGTGAGAGAAGGGCCTTGGGGAACCTCCAGTTCAAGACTTCCTTTCCCCTGAGGACCCTGGGGTCTGGGGAGGGATGAGGCAAGGTGATAGTGGGGAAGAACGAGGGCTGGGGTCAGAGCTTTGGGTTGTGGCTCTCAAAACATCTTATTTCCTCTTTGTACTGTAGTAATATTTTCAGATCACAATTGACCACAGGTAAACTGAAACCACTGATAAGGGGGGAACTGTGGAATAACCAACAGACTCCCCAGGCTATGGCTTCAAAGCCACAAAGTAACCTGCTGGGCCACCATGCCTCTCAACGTGAATCTGATCCAGCTGTCTAAGAGGGAGGACAGGGGCTGGGGAGTCCTCATATACGCCCTGCAGAAGGCTCCTTTGTGTTTTTTTGTTTTAAGGCAAAATGCTTGCATTTAGTAAATATGGATAATGGGCATATGGGTGATCTTGCTGTTATTCTATTCTCTATACCTTTAAGTTTCAAAATTTCAGAATGAACAATGGATTTTCATTCATCTGTATAATAGAATGCAATGCAGTCATTGAAAGACTGAAGGGGAAAGTGCATGTGACAAAAATTCCTGGATCTGCGTATCCTCCCATGCGTCCATCTATCTCACATGTGTGGACCCATGGAAGTGTCTTTTGGAGAGTTGCATAATGGGTAACTTTTTCCTTTGCTTTGCATTTTACAAATGTAATTAAAATACAACTCATACACACCAACAAAAGCTTATTTCTTGTCAGTTCATTGCTCAAATCACACTCACAAACCTGGTTCACTTCTTCCTCCGCCCCTGTGTCCCAGCCACTTATCTCCAAGGACCTGTTCAAGGCTGGGGCCCCTCCTGTCTGCTTTTGTGATCTTCCCCTCATGCCGTGCTTCCTGCTGTCTGTGACCCTTGCGGATGCTGTTCCGAGGTCCCTGCTATTCCTTGCCCGTGAACACCACTGTTGAAATGGCCAACCCTGGGGGAGGAGGGCTGCCCACAGTTATGCCATTTGACCCAAAGCATCAGATGACCCCTCCCTGGTTACTCATGGCACATCTGAAACTAGGCACAGCGTGAGGCCAGCAGAAGGGAGAGGCGCCCCATCAAACAGCCCTGAGTGACCGCACAGAGCCAGGCGCAGACCCTTGGGGCATTTTTATCTGACATCAGGAGTGGCTATATCATTCACAGGGCCAAGTACAAAATAAAAATACAGGACTCCTGGTGCAAAAATTACCAAGATTTTAAAGATGGTGACCTCAGAGCATTAAGTCAAGCCTCAGGCAGGCGTAGGTCCCTCTGTGGCACAGGGGCACACCCATGAAGCTGGCAGACCTTCCTCCCCACCTCCCTTCTGCTGCATGGAGCTCTGGGCTGCTCATGTCCTAACTCCTGACTGAAAAAGTCTAGATAGCTCTGGTGCCAACTGACCCTGGTCCCAAAGAGTGGAGCAAGGGCTCCCCCTCATTGCGTTCTGAACTCTATTTCCTGAGTCCTCATCTCCTGCCCAAATCGACCTCTTCCTTGACAACTGGATCATCTATTTCCTTCAGGGAAGCTTCCATTGCCAGCCATAGGGTGAGGTATGACTCCACGGCCTCAGTGAACCAACTGCTTTATAGGGTGATACCAGTGCGTTTCCTAAGTCCTGTAATTAATAACCCAAGTCAAGTTATTCAGTCTTTTACACATACCACCTGTGGGACACAGATAACCCAGTCCAGGTTGGACACTGACAAGCTCAGTTTCCTTTTGTTATTGCTTATTTTTATATGTATATTTTTTATTTTGATGCATTGTACACAAATGGGGTACAACTATCGTTTCTCTGGTTATACATGAAGTAGAGTCATACCATTTGCATACATGTACATAGGGTAAATATGTTTGTCTCATTCTATTATTTTTCCTTTCCCTCATCCCCTCCCCACTCCTCATTTTCCTCTATACAATCCATCCTTCCTCCATTGTTGCCTCTCTCCCACCCCCCATTATATATCATCATCCACTTATCAGAGAGATCATTCGGCCTTTGATTTTTTGGGATTGGCTTATTTCACTTAGCATGATATTCCCCAACTCCATCCATTGCAAATGCTATAATTTCATTCTTCTTTATGACTGAATAATATTCCATTGTGTATATATAGCACAGTTTCTTTATCCATTCATCTATTGAAGGACATCTAGATTACCACAATCTAGCTATTGTGAATCGAGCTGCTATAAACACTGATGTGGCTGCGTCACTGTAGTATGCTGATTTTAAGTCCTTTGGGTATAGGCCAAGGAGTGGGATAGCTGGGTCAAATGGTGGTTGTTAGTGCTATTAAAGATTCAGAAACGTTGAGGTGGGCCGGGTGGTGCATTCCTGTAATCCCAGCGACTGAAGCTGAGTCAGGAGGATCACAAGTTTGAGGCCAGCCTCAGTAACTTAGTGAGGCCCTAAGCAATTCAGTGTGACCCTGTCTCAAAATAAAAAAAATTAGAAGGGCTGGGGATGTGGCTCAGTGGTTAAGCACCTCTGGGTTCAATCCTCAGTATCCAGGGGTGTCATGAGGCACCTGTTGTTTTTCATGACTAACTTTCATCTACCACCATCCCCATTTTTCTTGCACTCCATTTCCTTCTGCTCTTAATCCACAGGGCTGGGGTGGGACTGATTCCACTTTCACAGGTGGCACATGGGACTCGAGCTTAAACCATTCATCTTGTTCTATCCACTGGATACAGTGATTGACAAAGGGATGGGCATGTGACCATTTTAGTCTCCACAGTGATTGGTTCAAGGATAGACATGTGACCATTTCATACTCTACAGTAATTGGTTCAGGGATGAACATGTGACATTTCAGTCTCCACAGTGATTGGTTCAGAGATGGACATGTGACCATTTCAGTCTCCACAGTGATTGGTTCAGAGATGAACATGTGATCATTTCAGTCTCCACAGTGATTGGTTCAGGGATGA
This sequence comes from Glaucomys volans, assembly GCA_020662805.1. Classification (NCBI taxonomy): domain Eukaryota; kingdom Metazoa; phylum Chordata; class Mammalia; order Rodentia; family Sciuridae; genus Glaucomys; species Glaucomys volans. The sequence continues at coordinate 30,744 of JAJEJO010001599.1, read as the reverse complement.
ACATGTGATCATTTCTGCCTTCAATTAGCATCAGGTCTAGGACTTTAGTTGAGGCTGGTTACTGTGAGGCTGTGGTCCTGGAGCTGCTGGTGATCATGTGCCCTCATGAGGAGCTGCCTACCTGTGAACCAAGCCACAATGGAGGGAGGAATGTTGATAGAGTGTGAGACTGATGTCACTACGTCACTGGATTCAGCTGAGCTGGATATTGGCAGCATATCCAGCCTTCTTAAGCAATAGATTATTCTTTTTTTTTTCTTCTTTAAATTAGGTTGAGTTGGGTTTTGGCAAGCAAAATGCAAAAGGGCCTGACCAAGAGAATTTCACTTTTACAGTCAATAAAAATGCCTGCATGGTTTACCCTCAGTGCTGTGGACATCGAGTGAGACCATTTATGTGCAAGTGTTCTGTAAATGATAAAGGGCTATTTTAAAAAATATTATTATTGTTTCTATTTTTTGGTTCTGGGTATTGAACTCAGGGACACTTTACCACTGAGTTACATCTCCAGCCCTTTTTACTTTTTATTTTGAGACAGGGTCTCAGGAAGTTGCTGAGGGTCTCACTAAGTTTCGGAGGCTGGCCTTGAATTTATGATCTTTCTGCCTCAGCCTCCCAAGTTGCTGGGATTGTGGGTGTTTAATCACTGAGCCTGGCAATAAAGGCTATTTGGACGGAATGAGCAGTGACAGGCAGTGGGCTCATGGCAGACAGGCTAGCTTTAATGACATCTCAAGCATAGTTTTCCTTTGTTAATGAGCTATCTCCTACTCTAAGAAAATCAATGAGTGGGCAGGGAGTGTCATGGAAAGTGGTGAACTAGACAGGAGGTGGTCAGGACAGGGAGTGGACAGGGCAGGTGGTGATGAACTCGGCAAGTGTACAGGACAGGTGGCTGTCAGGACCCAAGGTGGTTAGGTAGGTGGTGGTCAGGGAATCTGCTGTGTGGTCTTTTCTCTTTGTGCTGCTGTACCATGCTGTCGGGTGGAGACCTTTTCAGAGTATGGAAGAGTGAGGGTCCCAGGTGTGACTACAGAACTCACCTGGTCCTTGCCTCTGTCTTTCCCAAGTTTCTTTTCAAGGACCTAGCTGTCATCACAAGGGGTCAAGTGTTTTGAGTTTGGCTGGATGTGTTTCAGCTTAGATCTTCATGGAGATTTCATGGAGAGGTGCCAACTTTGCTTCTATGGGCTGGACTCAGCCAAGCTGGGGCCATAGATCTTTGCTCCAGGCACTTCTCAGAAGCACAGAGAAACCCCTTCCTTTCTTGGTTGTGGGCTTGATGGGATCATTGCCTGGGACCCCAGAGTCATTCTGACCTATTGGATCTGTAGCCCCTGATTAGTTGCTTGGTCAGGACACAGAACTTGGCAGCCTTAGAGAGCTGCAGGTATTTGTCCTGCTTCCCAAGGGCCAGTCTCCCACCATGTGAGGCTAGAGGTCCTTGACCTTTAGGAGTCTTCATGGGCGCCAAGGTCATGTGTCACGTGGGCTGAAGTCAGATATGGTCTGAGTCATTTCTTTCTGAGCCAGCCCTCTTATCTGCCAGCTTGCTAGGCTCCGCTTCTTGGAGGTGGGAATGGGTCTTGTTCCCCCACAAATGTTTGCTGATTTGATTCACAGAATTCTCAGCCAAAAATGTCAGACGTTGAGGGGGCCATGTAGAGTTGGGTTAGTGGTGGGATATAAGGAGATGGCCTCAACCACTGCTTTTTCTCTTTCAAGTTCCCTCCCCTGAAACCCGAATCCCAAAGGCCCTGACATAGGCCCTGAGATGGAGGCAGAAAAAAGTGAGATGACAACTCTCAGTGTGACTGATGGAGAGAGCAAGCCCTCCTCCGGCTTCCTCCCTCTGCATAATCAGATCAAGTCCAGGATGTACTCAAGCTCCAAGGCAAGTGACTCCTTAAAGAGCCCTAGGAAAGGTGAATGTGAAAAGAATGCATGCTTTTCCAACGCAGGTCACGCTTAAGCACAGTTGAGGGAGGCAGAGGAGATGGTGGGGGACCCTGGGGTCAGAGGACCCAAAGGGAGGGCTGTTAGATCGAGGCTGCCCCGTGGCATAACCAGCTAGCAAGCCCTGTGAGCAGAGAGCATTGCATATTGAATTCTCCAAGTCTCTTTTCCCTGAATTTCATGCTTGGCAAACAATCCCTTGATCATAATGTGGCTCGGCATGTAGGTCAACACCGGAGTCTTGTGTGTCTAATTAACGCAAGCCAGCCTGCCTCCTGGGTGAGTGAGCAAAACCAACCCTACAGAGCTGAAGGCCCCACACTGAACTGCTGATCACATGACCCTCTTGGCAAAACTCCGATCTTCTCCTAACTGTACCCCTGCTTTTCCATTTTGCTTCAATCTGACCTCGGACAAGTTTATTAATGTCTCTGCTTCCATTTGCTCATCCATAAAATAAGATTAAAATGGGGTTATTGGAGGATTCAATGAGTTCATGACTGAAACTGCTTAGGAAATTTCCTGCATGTCAGAGCTATGTCAGGGTCTGCCCTAATGATTTGGATTTGCACAGTGTCAAGTGTGGCTTGGGTGAGTAACTGTTTTTTTCCATCTGCTCTCCATTTGCCCTCTTTAATACAGACTTAACAATAAGGTCAACCGGAAAGAGCATGTGGTAAGAAAGTGTCATTGCATAGATTAAAGTCTTTTGTAAACTGTAAAGTGCTACCCAAATGAAACCTGTGTTTATTTTTATCATTTCTGTTAACAATTATTAATCTTAACAGGTTCCTCTAGACTACAGTGCAGAGGGTGATTTTAATACTCCTCAGTTCATAAGCTAAAGAAACCAGAGAAGGGACCCAGAGAGGGAGGAAGAAAGGGGGTGCCTAGGCTTGGGGCTATTGCCTATGGAGAGGATTCCTGAGGAACTGAAGGGGGATTCCTCACTGGGACTGAGTCTAGACCAGCAGCTTCACTTCCTTGCAAAGGTCACCTGGCTGCTCAATGCAAGCTTTGGGAGGGGCTGGAAGAGGCAGGGGCTGCCTGTTCCTGACTGTCCCCTGGGGGATTGCTCTGATACAGGGAGGATCTGCTTTTTAGCCATCAGAGATACCAGGGAGTGGTGTGCACGCAAAATTCGAACAGGAAGGAGGAAGAACAGGAGGGGAAAAGTTTGTGGTTTGCTTTGCTTTTAAAAGGTTCACAACAAACAATAAGGAGAGACAGAACAAGAAAGCAGCATCACTGGCCCTGCCCACAGCTTAGCAGAAGAGGTGTTTGTGCCTGGTGACCAGGGGTGAGGACTTGAAAGCAAGAGGAAATACGAGCTCAAACACAACCTGGTTCAAGATACCTAAAGGCATGCCAGTGGCATTTGCAGAATCTCAGGTTATTAAATAACATCCTCATGTTGATGGGTAGGAACTCGCCACTCATAATCAGCAAAACATGAACAAGAAGGGCAGGAGCAGACTTTGGCATCAAAATCAGGGAAATAGGGTCTTGGCAGTGGGAATTCTAGAGCCCTGATGTCTGCGGTTCCATTGTCACTTAGGACCTCACCACCTCCAGGAGCAGGCTGAGGCCTGGGCAGACTGATTGGATGACCTAGGGCTTAAGATCTCTAGATCTGTGGTTTGCTCGGGGCTCACAGCTTGGCCCAGGAAACCTCCTCTGGTAGGTGGAAGGGAGGAGGGTGCAGGCCTGATCCCTGCTGGAGACCTGCATCCCCCATCACTTTGCACGTTGGCAAAGGAGCTGTGATCTCCCTTTAAACCTGCATCCCTAGGGAGTTTCTCTTGCCTGAGAAGGGTGAGGAAGGAAGCAAGGAGCATGCAGGGATAAGTTTAGAGCCACTTCAAGTGTCCATTCATCAATCCCCAGCCTGGCACTCACCTCCGGCTGTTTACTTCCAGCAGAGCTGGGCTTCCTGCTCTGACAATGAAGGAAGTCACAGCCTTTCCCCAGAACAGCTCACAAGAGAAAACATTAGCTCCCCAACACTGATGCGTCTCAGAGATTTGCTTGCAAGAAGCCCCAGGGATTCTAAGTTAAAGGGAAGAATTCTCAGGGGAGGAAAGCCTGAGGAGTTTAGAAAGTGACTGAGATGCTGGACGAGTCAACATCATTTCCTACTCAGGCTGGGCCTGAGAACCAGCCAGTACCTCTCCCCAAGCCAGCTGCCAGCCCTGGGAACTGGGCAGGGCCCTCCACTCAGCCCGAGAAGTCCCAGATGGCCCCAGATTGTCGGTGATGTAACATGTGCTTCATTTATTTATCCATAAGTCTTCAGAGCGAGCGGAGAGGAAAACAAGCAAATGGGAACTTTATACAGGGAGCTGAGGATGGAGATCTGGCAGCAACCAGAGCTAGGATCCCCACTTTGAATGTAAACTCTCTTCACCTCCAGAGGCTGCAATTCCTATGGATTTAGATTCCTTGATCACAATTTCGTGTCCCATTAATGTGGTTTAATTGAAAACAAAAATGTCTCTGTGTGATAAAGAATGGCAGGGGAAAACGGAATAGTGGATGATCTTCTGCTGGCTTGTTTATTTTGCCTCCTAACAGTTTTTGGCAGGGGAGAACAATGTGGTTCTCTCCAGACTTTTCTCCAGGATCAGAGGACAGTCCCCTGGGGGAGGAAGGTTGGCTGGTGTGCAGAATTCTTTTCTCTCTTAGATGTTAATTTCGACCAGGGGCCCCAAGTGAGAAAGGAGGTCAGAAGGGACCCCTTTCCTGGGCTGTCCCACTGCATCTTCCTGGTGTCTTCTTGCACACTTCACAGACTGTGTACCCAGGATTACAGCAATCTGTGCATGTGCCTGAGGACCCCAAGCTGTTGAAGCAGCGAGCAGGTCATGTGTGGGCTCTCAACAGCCCAGCATAATTCCTCACACTCTGGAAATGCTCAGTGAATAGACGAGGCATGTGGGCTCCTGAGGGATTTGCAATCACAGGTGAGCAGTAGAAGATGGGAATGAAGGACAAGTGTGAGAGGAGAGGGCAGAGGTTCCCTGCTGGCCTTTGTGTTCATCTGCTGAAATGCTGCAGCAGACTCAGGATGAGAACCTTGGGAAGATAGAGACCTCTGCTCCTATCTCCCTGCTAATTCCTTTTTCAATCCCCCAATGACCATGGCCTGGATCAGTGGATGGACAGCCCACGTCATTCTGCCTCCTGGTCTTTCTGAGATGTTGCAAAGGAGACTGACTTTGGCTTAGTGATTGTTTGCCCCTCTTGGAACAAGATAGGTATGTGGCTGTTCATCACAGTACTTGGGAAGTAAGCAATAGAGCCGAAGTCCCTTTGTTCTGACTCACTGGCACATGGGGCCAAAGCTCACCCTATCCATTAAGTTTCCCAGAGCTCAAGGTCAAGCCTGGCCTAGCAAGGACTAAACCCATGAGCTGCTCCTCAGCCCCTACCTGGCATCATTAGCCTGGATGGCTCTTGAGACCGTAAGGGTAGCAAGATAGGCGAGTTCTTGGAGGAAAGGAGCAGCAACATTGTTCTCGGGCTTTAAATTATTTAGTTGCATCAAATATTCAGATTTGTGAGCATCACAGCGACTCTACTTAAAAACTGCAAGCATGTGATGGATGGGCCTCCTTCATTCCAGCATCTAGCCCAACCTCCAGGAGGCTCCTAAGAGTTATTTGCGCTCCTCTGTGTCAGGCTACGACTCTTAGGGCTGCCTGAAGCACAAAGGCTATCCCACCCATGATATTTGGCATACACTTTCCTTGTGAGTGGATTTTATTTTTTTCCTTTTTATTGGTGCATTGCAATTGTGGACTCTGGTGGGATTTGTTGGTAAGCAAATTTTTTTTTTAGAAGTTTTCACACACCTCCCTGAGAAAGGAGGCAGTGAACGGAGGCAGTCAGGACTGGATGTTTGTACCGAAGTCATGCTTTCTGCAAAAGTGTGTTGTGTGAGCTGATTCTCATGATTGTACCTGTGAAATATGTGTGTGTGCTTCTGAGTGAAGCTGCTGCACATCTCACAAAGTGTTGTCATTTAGGTGAGACCAGATGTGACACCTACAGAAGCTGCTGTAGAGCACAAGATGTGTGCCCTGATGATGTCCACCACTTATTTATTGAATGCTCCTAGAAACTATATATGTGCTTCATATTACCTTATCTAATATCATCACTCAAGACACAATAAGCAGGCATTTTTATTCCTATACTGTAGCTCAGTAAAGCAATGTTCACAGATGCCACTTAAAGTCAATCAAGGACTGAATGATTCTAAGCCTGGGATTTCTTTCCATCACACCACAATGTTTCCTTTCTAGCAAGTTCTAGGATGTAAAATCTGGGTGCTCTGTTCAAACATCAGAGGATACTTCTTCCTCTAGGATGCTCACCTCTGGGGAGGAGAAGGGAGAGGGCTGTGGCGGGGGATGGAGGGGTTTCTGGGAAGCTGGCAATGTCCCACTTCATCCCTATAGTGGTTGCATAGGTGTGTGTGCATTTTGTGATAATCCATCAAGATGTTCACATGAGTTTCAGATTTTGTTAGTTATATTTTAATAAATGTTTATCTAAAAATATCCTTCCTCCTAGCAACTAATGTTGGAGTGGAGTCCTGCCTCTCCTGGCCAAAGTGTCCTAAGTAGACTTAAAAAAATAATAATTTTAAATAGACTTAAAATAATATAAATATGTCAATATCGTGCCTCTTTACAAGAAGATTTTTAAGTGCGTTACAATAAAAAGTCACGCACAATCACAAAATAGTTCCAGGAGGAGGTTGTCCGCATTGTGTGAGCAGGAGAGCTTTCCTTACACACATGTGTGCCTCTTGATGGGTGCCAAACAAGGTTTCAGGTTAGCTCTGGACCTCACCATGCTCCTGACCCAGCTGACAAGACCAAGCATGCTCTGTAGTAAACAGACATTTGTCTTCGGTGTATTAAGATGTGTTGGAACAAGCTCACTCTCTCTGGTGAGATCAATAAACCAAAGGAAGGGAAAATTTTCATGAGCTTCATCCTGTATTTCATGTGTAGGTAATTGAAGTGGGAAAGACCATTTTTGACCAATAATTTGAAAAAACTGGCCTCCCTATTTTAAGGGTTTCAAAATGAATGACTATATCTTTATATGATGGTTTAAACTAAGACAGACCCAAATATCTAGTTACCAGGGTGATTTTGTAATTGATCTGCAATTACATTTCTTTGCTTGCTTGCAAGTTCACTGCGGTAGATCCACAGCCTCAAACAACATGGGTTCTTAAGTTAATTCACTTCTGGATCTTATTCTAGTTTGCTTCAAACTGTGATGGTTTTAGAACTCCCAGACTCGTGTGGTTGTTGCAAATTTTTCTTCATCTCCATACCCTAGGGCTGCTGAGATCTGGAGGGAAAAGATGCATGGACTCTTCAGACCTATAGATCTGTTCCTGCAATAGTTGATTTTCTTTCATTCGTGTTAGAAATAGTCAGTACAGCACAGGGTGACACATCTAAAACTTTCACATGCATATTTATCTCCTTGGGATTTTGTTAAGATGTATATGCAGATTCAACAAATCTGGGGTGGACCTGACATCTACTTTCTAACACGCTCCCAGGTAATGCCAGTGTTGGTGATCCATAGGGCACATTTTGGTGAGAGGTTTTAGAAAGGGTACAGAGAAAAAGAGACTAGACTTGGAATCACAATTCCTGACTTTCAGGGCTAGCTCTGAGGTTTACTAACTTATATTCTTGGACAGGTCGCTTTGCCTCTCTGGGATTTAATTTCCTCAAATGTCAACTGTATTATAGAGAAGAAGGGTAGCTCAGATTATTTCAAAGCTTGCATTCAGAGAATTTTCAGAGTGATATTTTGGTTTAAGAACTTCAAGCACGGGACCACATACAGCCTTGCAAGGGACTAACAGATAACCTGTCATAAAACTAGCAAAGGAAGGATAGGAGGGTTGGAACAGGGGCTAAGTCAGAGAAGGGGTGGGGAGCACCCACCCAATTTCTTACAGCAAATATAAGGCTATCTGACTTCAAGGTGATAAATTTTGCATTAAAAGGTGTTACTTAGAAGGAGGTTGCTATTTTTCCCAACCATTACTTCAGGAGGAGACTAGAATGACTGAAAATTGAATTGCATAAGAAACCTGAGAGAGGGGAGCAACAGATGTGTTATAGCTTTGAAATAAGTAAATTCATTTAGAAGGCTCCGGGTGAGTCATGGCTGGAGGGCAGCTTTTGGAGCCACGAGGGAGCCTGGTTTGAGTAAAACACTTTGTCTCTGCTGCTTATCCTTTCTGTGTCTAATTTCAGCCGGTTGGCCAGGAATTCAGGTCTTTCACCACTGCTACCGGACCTATGGGGGCTGGAGCTTGTGAGACAGGGTGGGAGGAGTAACCCAGTCTCCCCAAGGGTTAGGGAGAGCCATAGGTGCACCCCTATGCAAACCGAGTCAGCGACGGGAGGGAGGGTGTGGAGAAGGGTCACAGGCTATCTAGCTAAGGAATGGAACTCCTGATAATCCGAGTCTCTGCAGGTCTCTGGCGGCGGCCCTTCCCCCGGCGCTTAGACATCACTCTTTTCAGCAGCAAATAGGATCAAAACCAGAAAGGAGTCCCCGGGCTTAGCGGTACGCGCTAGTTTCTCTTTAAGTCCTTAAAGCAAAGTGAGGGGAACAGAGAGAACTCCTGGGGACTGGGTCCTCTGCCGGCACTGGGAGGGGCAGGGAGGAGGTTTTTACCTTATGAAGGACGTTGAAGTCAGGGCCAGCTCCCCCCTGGTAGGAGTCGGGTCTCTGCAGGTCCATGCCCGGCTTGGGGCCCGCTGCTCCCCGCTCTCCACGCGCTCTGCGTCAGCGCTCCCAGAAGCGGGGTCCGGGTTCGGCGGGGTGCGGCAGGCTCGGGTCGGAGCCCCGCGGGCCGGGCCGCATCCGTGTTCAGCACTGGACAGCTCCCGCGGCGGCTGCGGCGCGGTACCGCGAGCGCGGGCGGCCACTCTCCTCCGCCACCGCGGCGCTTGGGCACCAGAACAGCAGTGCTGCCCCTGTGCGCCTGGGACCAGACTTCTGAGATCCCGTCCTCGCCGCGTCTCCTGTCTTGTGACTCCGGGATGCGGCGAGGGACGCCTGGCAGGTGGTCTGTGCGCGCCTTCCTCGGATACCGGCTCTGGGGCTCGGTGACCTGGCTGCGTTCTCAGGACACTGCGGTCCCGAGAGCTCGCGGTTCCTGATTCTCAGGGAACCAGCATCCCCGTCACCACGCAGCGCGGCTCCGCTCCCCTCCCGCGTTTGCGGAGGCGAAGTCCTGCGGTGCCCGCGCCGCTTCTTCCTTGGTCCCTGGACAGTTCTCTCTCGTATGTAGGAGACAGCGGTTCTAGCCCGGAGTGGATGGATGATGGGCCTCCCAGGTCCCCGAAGTCCTTAAAATATGCAAAATCCTGCTCAACTGTACTTTCCGAGGGAGAGGGCCCACAGCTTTAATTACACCCTCCAGATGCACGTGACCCCAAGAAGTTAAGAAGGACTGGCTGCGGGTGGCGGGTGGCGGTGGTGGTGGGGGGAAAACGATTAAGAGCACAGGACCGGAATTCAAGTCTTGGCTCTAAAAAAAAAAAAAAAAAAAAAAAAAAAGAAAGAAAGAAAAGCTGGGCAATCTTGGGCCAGTTTCTTGTCTCTCCTGTGTCCACCTCCACCACAGTCCCCACCTAGTGGTGGTGTTCTGAGCATTTAACTAGTTAATGTGGAGCCTAGAAGAGTGCTTCGATAAATCTGAGCTATATGCTCTCTTGGCAAGGGCATGCGAGGTCTGGCTACCTCCCCTAAGCATCAGGGAAGTCCTGCTGCTGAGTCCGATGATCAGTTTCATCCAATCTGGAATAGGATGCCTGGCAAGCACAAGGCCCTGGGTTCAATCCCCAGCACCGCAAAAACAAAACAAAACAAAACAAAACAAAACAAAACAAAACAAAAAACAAAACAAAACAAAACAAAAAAAGCCAACTGGAATAGGAGAGGTGAGGCTGATCTTCCTGGCGACTGGGGCTGAGACTGTAGCCTCCAGGCTTATCCTCATATGGTGACTCTGGTGTTCAGCAGGTGGCTGCCTCACTACAGTCCTGTTACCCTTGGCCCTTGTGGTCAATGTCAACATGGAGGAATGTTTATGAAAACCTCAGGGTTTAAAGTGTGCACACCATGCCTGGGCTTCAGTTCTTTTCTGGCTGGGTTGCTTTAGCCAATCATTTGTGTTCTTTGTAAAATACATACAAAATCTATGCCTAACTTGTGTTTGTGTGTGTGGGTGAAGAAGAGTAAATGAGACAGGGCATGTGAAAAATCTCCAACATGGAATAAAATAACACCTGCTAAATGAAACTTGCTTTACAGTTTAAATGAAGGAACGGAGATAAGGTGAGTCTGGCTGGAGTCCAGAGACAGAGGAAAGAGGGATGATGTGAGACAAGTCTAGAGAGGCAGGAAAGGGCCCCATCATGTGGGCCATGTGAAGAGGTTTGAACTTTATTCTAAGAGCAATGTAAAGCCATTGTAGGACTTCAAGCAGGGGGAGAGGCATGGCCAAATCTGAGTTTTTTTTTTTTTTTTTTTTTTTTTTTTAACCCAGGGCCTTGTGCTTGCAGGGCAAGCACTGTACCAATTGAGCTATATCACCAGCCCCAGATCTGAGTTTTAAAGATATGATTTTGATATATAAAGAACTCAAAAAATTTAGGACCAAAACAAAACAAAACAACCCAATTAAATGGGCTAAGGAACTAATCAGACACTTCATAGAAGATATACAATTGATTAGCCAAAGTGTTCAACATTTCTAGCAATTAGAGACATGCATGCAAGTAGGGCAACTACTCCAAGATTTCATCTCACTCCAATCAGAATGGCAATTATCAAGAATACAATAAATGTTGGCAAGGATGTGGGGAACAAGGTACGCTCACACATTGCTGGTGGGACTGCAAAATGGTGCAACCATTATGGAAAGCAGTATGGAGATTCCTCAGAAAACTTGGAATGGACCCACCATGTGACTCAGTTATTCCACTCCTCAGTTTATACCCAAAGGACTTAAAATCAGCATACTATAGTGACGCAGCCACATCAATGTTTATAGCAGCTCAACTTACAATAGCTAAACTATGGAATCAGCCTAGGTGCCCTTCAACAGATGAATGGATAAAGAAAATGTGGTATATATATGTGATGGAATACTACTCAGCTTTAAAGAAGACCGACATCATGGCACTTTCTGGTAAATGGATGGAGTTGGAAAATATAATGCTAAGTGAAATAAGCCAATCCCCCAAAAATCAAAGGTCGAATGTTTTCTCTGATATGCGAATGCTAATTCACAATTTGGGAGGGGGGATAGGGAAGACTAGAGTTACTTTAGATTAGATAGAGGGGAGTGAAAGGAGGGGAAGGGGTATGGGAGTAGGAAAGATAGTAGAGTGAAACAGACATCATTATCTCATGTACATATATGACTGCATGACCAGTGTGATCCTACAATATGTACAATCAGAAAAATGAGAAATTATACTCCATTTTATGTATGAGCTATCAAAATGTATAAATGCATTGTACTTTCATGTACAACTAATTAGAACAAACAAAAAATTTTTAAAAAGGATACACTAATAAGCAACCAAAAGAAAAAGAAGATATGATTTTGGATACTATATGGAGAATGGATTAAGATAAACTGATGTTCTTTTCTGATCTTCCTTCTGCTCATTTATTTATTTATTTATTTATTTTTATTTATTTATTTTTTTGGATCCAGGGATTGAACCCAGGGGCACTCCACCACTTAGCCACACTCCCAGCCCTATTTGTATTCTATTTAGAGACAGGGTCTCACTGAGTTGCTTAGGGCCTTGCTAAGTTGCTGAGGCTGGCTTTTGATCCTCCTGACTCAGCCTCCCAAGTCGCTTGGATTACAGGCGTGCGCCACCACGCCTGGCACTCATTTATTTATTTTTAATTGGTGCTTTCTACATATCCGTAAAGGTGGAATTGACCGTAGCATATTTCTATATGCACATAGCATAATTTCATCAAATTATTTCTGCATTTCCTCCCCTTTCCCTTCCCTCCTGCCTCCCCTCAATCTCCTTCCTCTTCTCCACTGATTTCTTCTCTGTCTTATGATATCCAGCCTCCTGGCTTTCTCCCCATACTTTGCTCTAGCTTCCACACATGAGAGAAAAAATTTGACCCTTGATTTTCTGGGTCTAGCTTATTTCACTTAGCATGATGCTCTCCATCCATTTATTGACAAATGTCATAATTTCATTCTTCTTTATGTCTGAATAAAACTGAATAATACATATACACCACGTTTCCTTTATCCATTTGTCTGTTGATGGGCACCTAGGCTTGTTCCTTAGCTTGGCTATTGTGAATTGCACTGCTATAAACATTGATGTGGCTGCATCCCTAGAGTATGCTGATTTTAAATCTTTTGGATGAATAGCAAGGAGTGGGATAGCTGTAGCTGGGTCATTCCAGTCCTAGTTCTTTTTTTTTTTTTTTTGAATCTCCATGCTGTTTTTCAGAGTGATTGTACTAATTTGCAGTTTGCAGTCCAACCAACAATGTATGAGTGTGCTCTTTTTCCTTACATCCTCACCAGCATTTATTATTATTTGTATTCTTAGTAGTTGCCATTCTGACTAGAGTGAGATGAAATCTCAGTGTAGTTTTGCATTTCCCCGTTTGCTACAGATGTTGAACATTTTTTCATATATTTATTGGTCTTTTCGTATTTCTTCTTTTGAGAAATGTCTCTTTAGTTCTTTTTCCCATTTATTAGTTGGATTTTTTTGGTGTTAAGATTTTTGAGTTCTTTATATATTCTGGATATTAATCCCCTATCTGAGGAGAAGGTGGCAAAGACCTCCTCCCATTCTTTAGGCCCTCTCTTCATGCTTTTAAATGTTTCCTTTGCTGTGCACGAGCTTTTTAATTTGATTCCATTCCACTTATTGATTCTTGGTTTTCTTTCTTATGCTTTAAGAGTCTCATTAAGGAAATCAATGCTGGTGCCAAAACGTGGGGGGTTGAGCTTACATTTTCTTCTAGCAGTTGTGAAGTTTCTGGTCTGATTCCTAGGTATTTGATCCACTTTGAGTTGACTTTTGTGCAGGGTGAGAAACAGGGATCTAGTTTCATTCTTCTACAAATGGATATCCAATTTTCCCAAGACCATTTGTTAAAAGGGCTGTCTTTTCTCCAATATATATTTTTGGCATCTTTTCCAAGTGTCAGATGACTGTAACTATGTGGGTTTGTCTCTGTGTCTTTTATTCTGTTCCATTGGTCTTCATGTCTATTTTGATGTCAATACCAAGTCGTTTTGTTATTATAGCTCTATATACTTTGATATAGGCACTGTGATGCCTCCTGCAAAACCCTTCTTGCTCAAGCTTGTTTTGGCTATTCTGAGTCTTTTATTCTTCCAAAAGAATTTCAGGACTCTTTTTTTTCTAGTTCTATGAAGAGTGTCATAGGTATTTTGATGGGGATTGTGTTGAATCTGTACAGAGCTTTTGATAATATGGCCATCTGACAATATTAATTCTGCCTACCCAAGAACATGGGAAGTCTTTCCATCTTCTAAGGCCTTTCTCAGTTTCTTTCTTCTGTGTTTTGTAGCAGTATGTTATGGATTAGATGTGAAGTATCCCCCAAAAGCTCATGTGTGAGATAATGCAAGAAAGCTTAGAGGTGAAATGACTGGGTTATGTTAACCTCATCAATGTGTTAATCCCCTAGTAGGGATTAACTGGGTGGTGACTGTAGGCAGGTAGGGGGTGGCTGGAGGAGGTGGGTCATTGGGGGCATGTCTTTGGGGCATATATTTTGTGAGCCAAGTTTAGTCTTTCTCTGCTTCTTGGTGCCATTTTCTCAAATACTTTTCTCCACTACATTCTTCTGCCATGATGTTCTGCCTCGGTTTGGTCCCTGAGGAATGGAGTCAGCCATCTATGGATTGAGAACTCTGAAACTGTGAGCCTTCAAATAAACTTTTCTCCTCTAATTGTTCTTGTCAGGTCTTTTAGTCACAACAGCAAAAATCTTACTAAAATAAGATCTTTCACCTCTGTACTTAGATGAATTCCCACCTATTTTATTTTATATCTATTTTGAAGTTATTGTGAATGGAATTTCCTGATTTCTCTCTCAACAGAGGCACTATTGGAGTATAAGAAAGCTATTGATTTGTGAATGTGGTCTTGTATTTGGCTACTTTGCTGAATTGATTTATCAGTTCTAGAAGTCTTCTGGTGGAATTTTTTGAGTCTTTTAGATATAGGATCATGTCATCAACAAACAGAGAGAATTTGACTCTTTCTTTTCCTATTTGTATCCCTTTAATTTCCTTATCTTGTCTGATTGCTCTGGCAAGAGTTTCAAGAACTATCTTGAATAGGAGTAATGAGAGTGGGCATCCTTGTCTTGTTCCTGATTTTAGATACATGGTTTCAGCTTTTTCTATTCAGTATGATGTTAGCTTTGGGTTTGTCATAAAAAGCCTTTATAATGTTGAGGTAACTTTATTCTATCCCTAGTTTCTCCTGAATTTTTTGTTTTTTGTTTTTTTGTTTTTTTGCTTTTTGAACCAGGGATTGAACTCAGGGACACTCGGCCACTGAGCCACATCCCCAGCCCTATTTTGTATTTTATTTAGAGACAGGGTCTCACTGAGTTGCTTAGGGCCTCGCTAAGTTGCTGAGGCTGGCTTTGAACTCGCGATCCTCCTGACTCAGCCTCCCAAGTCGCTTGGATTACAGGCGCGCGTCACCACGCCTGGCTCTCCTGAATTTTTAACATGAATGAGTACTAGATATTATCTAAGGCCTTTTCTGTATTTATTGAAATAATGATGATTCTTGTCCTTAATTCTATTTATGTGATGTATTATATTTATCGACTTGCATGTGTTCAATTAAACTTACATCCCTGGAATGAAACTCTCTGATCATGGTGAACTATCTTCTTGATATATTTTTGAATGTGGTTTGCTAATATTTTATTAAGGATTTTTGCATCTATGTTCATCAAGGATACTGTTTTTTGTCTGGTTTTAATATCAGGGTTATACTGTCTTCATAGAATGTATTTGAGAGCATTCCCTCTCTCTCAGTTTCAAACTGGAGGAAGACTGGTATTGGTTTTTCTTTAAAAGCCATGTAGACCTTAGCTGAGAATCCCTCCAGTCCTGGGGTTTTCTTTGTTGGAAGGCTTTTAATTGCTATTTCAGTTTCATTGCTTGACCTTGGTCTGTTTAGGTTTTCCGTATTTCTCTGCTCAATTTGGAATGGTCATAACACAGTGATTTTTTTTGTTTTATTTTATTTTTTTATTTACTTATTGATTCATTGAACACAAATGGAGTACAGCTATTGTTTCTCTGGTTGTACAAAGTAGAGTCACAACATCTGTGCGTTCATACATGTACATAGGGCAATGGTATCTGTCATACATTCTGTTATTAAAGATGAGTCATAAGTACTTTTAATCTGGACTGATATCCTTCTGAGATTTGGGCCCACTGGAGCGTGGTTGGTAAGCGCATCTGCAGACCATCTCTTAGATGGGTGATTCGTCTTTGTGGAGGTTCTGGCCTGAACATTTTATAGAAGTGACATACTCT
>JAJEJO010001599.1:0-10128 GCA_020662805.1 Glaucomys volans | reverse complement strand
CGTCATGATCTCCCTCATGTCCTCCAGGTCTTTGCTCTTCATTTTCTTTCATACACAGTCCATTCTTTTCTTGGATCTCAATGACTCTGTGTTCTGATAGGGGCTGCCTTCTTTGCATTTTCTAAATGACTTTCTTTGTGTTTAGATCACGACTTTCTCCTTCTTGAGTTTCTAACTGCTTTTAGAGGTTGAATTCTGGGCTCCTCTTATGCTCCAGGCCCATGCTCCAAGCTCTCATCCACTCTCCCACAACCCTCTCTGCTGTGTCCTGTCTCTAGCTGTTCTAAGCACCGCTGCTTTTGGGCCTGCTGCCTAGCTGCAACCCTGGCATTCCCCCTTGGTTCTGTTACTGCATAGATCCAGTATTTCCTGTGGCTCATTTTTTCCTCTTCCTTGGTTTATTCCCTCCTGAGCTTGGTTTACTTATCTTGGTTTACTCTTCCTGAAAAAGTATTTGAAGAAGCCACTTGAGAATGAACCCAAATAACCTCACATGCCAGCAGCACGGGGGGCGGACTTTCTGATTGCAGGTGGGAAGTGCCTTTGCTTGGCTCTTCCTGAGTCTGGGCTGGGTTTGGAATCCCGGGTTGAAGATTGTTCCTCCCCAGTTTGAAGAAGCACTGCCCTGTGTCTAGGGCATGCATAGGAGTTAGGGTTGCTGATCAAGTGTTGCCAATGGAAAGTCTTGCCAGACGGCTCGCTCTGCCTTTGGGGATGGACTCTTTTATTATTTATTTTTCTGAGTGCTTTTAAGATCTTGCCTTGATCTGTACTTTCATGAAATTTCACATTAATTTATTTAATTATATCCCATTTTCTCTCTACTGTGCTGGGTACTCAGTAGATCCTTTCAATTTGAAGATGTGCATGTTCTTTCCTTGCTGGGAAAAATCTCTGAATTAATTTTTTTCCTTCTTCTTTGTTATTATGATTATTTTCTGAAGTTCCCAAATAGTCAGATGTGGTCCTTCCTGGATTGTTTCTTTTGCTAATTTTTAAAAAAGTTTTTTTTTTACTTGTTTTGTTTGCTTTTTATTTCTACAGACTGCATTTTGATTCATTGTACACAAATGGGGTACAACTTTTTGTTTACACGGATGTACACAATGTAGATTCACACCATTCGTGTTATCATGCATGTACATAGGGTGATGACGTCTGCCTCATTCCACCATCCCGTCCTCCCTCTCATTTCCCTCTACATAATCTAAAGTTCCTAAATTCTTCTCTTACCCCACCCCACCCCCACTCCCATTATGTATCATCATCCACTTATCAGAGAAAACATTTGACCCTTGGGTTTTTGGGCTTGGCTTATTTCACTTAGCATGATAGTCTCCAATTCCATCCATTTATCTGTAAATACCATAATATTCTTCTTTGTGCCTGAATAATACTCCATTGTGTATACATACCACAGTTTCTTTATCCATTCATCAATTGAAGGGCACCTAGGTTGGTTCCACAATCTAGCTATTGTGAATTGAGCTGCTATAAACATTGATGTGGCTGCATCACTGTCGTATGCTGATTGTACTTTGCTGGTGGAGTTGCAAATTGGTATAGCCATTCTGGAAAGCAGTATGGAAATTCCTCTGAAAACTTGAAATGAACCCACCATTTGGCCCAGCCACACCACTCCTCAATTTATACCCAAAGGACTTAAAATCAGCATACTTTCACTGAGTTTTAAAAATTTTTCACATTTTCCATTTCTTTGTCTTTTTGTTCTATGAGCTGGCATAGTTCCTTTACCTCATCTTCAGATTCTTTCAATGCATAGTTTTAGCAACTTACTTTTCATTTTCCAATAATTTCTTGTTCTCATTAAAACTTTTAACTGTGGGGCTGGGGCTGTGGCTCAGTGGTGGAGCACTTGCCTAGCATGTGTGAGGCACTGGGTTCGATTCTCAGCACCACCTATAAATAAAAGAATAAAATAAAGGTGTCTCAACATCTAAATATATTTACATGCAATTTATAATATATAAATCATATACAAACTTTTAACCGTAACAATATAAACATAACAAAATTAACCATGGTGGCAATTTTAAGGGTGGAGTTCAGTTGTGGGGAGCATAGAACCCTTTTTGTCTTGTGAAAGTGAAACTCTGTATCCATCAAACAACCAATCCTCCCGCCCTCCCATCCAGCCCCAGGCAAGGGCTACTCTATTTCCAATCTGTGCACTTGACTCATCTAGGTCTTCATGATGGGAAAGATCCAGGGTTGGTCTTCTTGTGACTAGCTTATTTCACTTAGGAGAATGTCCTCAGATTCCTCCCTGTTGTAGCATGTGTTAGAACATCTTTTCTTTCTAAGGCCGAATAATAATACCATTGGATATTATTCATTCATCTACTGGTGGAACTTGGGTTGCTTCCACATCCCAGAATATGGCAATAAGCAAACAGCCCACTGAGACCCTGCGTTCAATTGTTTGGGGTGCATACCTGCATCCCAAAGTGAACCGCAGACTCAGATGGTAATTCTATCTTTAATTTTTTTTGGAGAAACTGTCATACTCATTTTCTTTTTATCCTTTTGCTTTATGGACAAAGAGTCTCAAGAAATGTACTTAAGTGTGTTCAAGTTCTCTCCTGTTTCTTACATCATCTGTGCTTGTCTGGGGTCAGTTTTGTGGCCTCTGTTGGTTTTCTCTTTCATGTTGTGATTTTCCCCTTTGGACATCTGGGGACTCTGGGACGCCTGCTGATGTTTAAGGAGGAAGCATCAGAAAGGCTGGCTGAGACCTCTGCATGTGGCCAGGATTCGTAGTAGGTGAAGCCTTTGGGTGATCAGGGAGTTGGCTGGAAATAAGAGGAAACCCTGAGGTAGAGAGATGGGGTTTATTCTGGGGGTACCAGCACCTGCTGTCTCAGAGGTCCCCAGATACACACTTCTTTTTTTCTCGTTTTTGTCAGTGCTGAGGATTGAACCCAGGGTCTCGTGCGCGCCAGGCAAGTACTCCACCCCTGAGCTGCACTCCCCGCTTTTGAAAAAAGTTTATTTTGAGGCTAGGTCTCATGACATGGCCCAGCTGGTTTGAAACCTGCCATTTTCCTGCCTCAACCTCCTAAGTAACTGGGATCATGGGTGTGCACCACCGTGCCTGGCTTCAGGCCCGACTTTCAGAAACATTAACATTTATTGAGCACCTACTGTATACCAGATACTATGCTGTTTTTTATATGCCATCTTATTTGTTCTGACCAACAATTCCATAAGACATGTTATTATTGTCCCTGTTTTAAAGAATCTGAGGCTTAGAGAGCTTAAAAAGCTTAGAGTTAGTTTGAACCCAGGAATAGGTGATTTCAGAGTTTCCACTGTCAACCAAGATACTGTTTGGATTCTGAAACTCCAAGCTGCACCTCATGTGAACGTGAAGTGCAGCTTCCTCTGGAGTCACTAAGGGAATCATCTGCAAACCGTCATGATAGACGTGGAGAACGCGTATTGCTGAGTCCAGCGGTCAGGATTTGGAGAAAATGCCCCGGATAAACTCTACAAGGATTTAATGTTGCACAAAGATGTGAAAGAGGGCAGTGGGCTGGCCTCTCCAGAACTAAAGATCCAGCCACCCCTCTTTTCTCAGGAGAAGCTTGGGACGGTCCCCACAGGGGAGCTCTGGACTCTGGGAATGGTAGGGAGGCACAGTGAGGCAGGGCAGCTTTATCCTCAGTGACCGCCCCTCCCTGCCCACCAGGCTTGGGTGGGGATGAGGCTATGGGTCCCCTTGACCTAGGAGGGACCACAGGGCGGTCTCCTTCCTTGGGAGAGATCACTCTTCATTCATTCATTCATTCTTAGCCAGGCACAGTGCCAGTCACTTGGGGTAAATGGACAAAGGAGCCACAGGTCCTGACTGACCAGTTGGCAGTCCACCCTACTGCAAGCTGAGGGCCGTGATGGTACAGTAGGGCACAGTGGCTCACACTCGAGCTCTGGATCTTCACACCTGGGCCTCCATCCTGGCCTCACTCCTTGTTACGTGTGCAACTTGGTCTATCAGGACCCCTTGCTCCTCTTCGCTCTCCTCTTCCACAGGGTCATTGTGGAAATGAAAGAATGGATGGCTGGCTAGTGCAGTGGCTGGTGTGTCCCGGATGCTTGGTGTGGGGAGTTGTCGCTGTCAGCAGCATGGACAGTGGACAGGAGGGGCCAGTACCTGGCTCTACCTGCAGAGAGGAGGAAGGTTCTCGAGAGCTGGGGAGAGCTTTGCCCCAGAAGTGCCTCTGAGCACCAGCTCTTCCTTCCTAGAAAGGCCCCCAAATAGTATGGTCCCCTGTCCCAGCAGACCGAGGAGTCACATTTTTGACAATTGAGAACCACCCTTCAAAAAGAGAGCAACTCTATGAGGCCACCTGGCCCCTCTCCAGCATACCAGATCACTGCTGCTGTGTGTCCTCCTGCCGGCTTTCCTGGGTGCTTGCGGGGACATACAAGGATGCACGAGGACTGAATGGACCTGTGTTGTGACCTCAGTGTATTATCTAATTTTCATGTATTCTCTAATTTAATCTCATCCAATAATCTGCTGACAGGGAATACTATTCTTCCCCTTTTATAACTTGTGAAAGTGAGATTCAGGGACAGTAAGTTATCACCAGGATCGTGCAGATGGCTGAGAGAACAATATTCAGTCCCCGCTTTAAGCCTCAGTTTCTGTAAAATGGGGACAATTGCAGCCTGTCTTCTGGAATTGCTCATCAGTATAAATGAGATGGTATATAAAACACTTGGCATAGTATCTGCATACAGTAGTTGCTCAGTAAATGTGGGCCCAGTTGACATGACTTGCTTTCTACCTTTCTTCACTGCTTTGTTCCCACAGAATCATCACCCAGGAATTCTGCTTCGGGAAGTGCCAGTGAAGAGTGATTTGGAGCCTTATCTCCACACTTGGAAAACTCCATATGGGCACATGGGACGTTTTTGGCTCTAAGTTCCAACCTGTCCTGCTGCTCGCAGGGTCAGGAGGAGGAGCCAAGAGGAGCTGCCTCTGCAGAGGCGCACAGGAGGAGCCAAGGACAGGGTCGCGCCCACCCGGCACCCTCATTCCCTGAGCACCCACGGGACCCAGCAGCATGCCAATGCCAGACATGGGAAGCAGCCCCTCTTAAGACAGCCCCACGGGCCAGACTTCATGACCCCCCAGCAGAGACCACGGCACCCTCCTGACTCCCACATGACCCGGCAGCGCAGCCACGGGAGACACTGAGCACCCGGAGGCTCCTCTGCCCGCTTCACCGCTCCTCGCAGCTCGCTGCTTCCTCCTTGTGGACATATGTCCCCAGCAGGGTCTCAGAACCTGCTCATGGTGCTATTGAGAACCGTTATGCTCATAGCCCAGAGAGAGGGGCCTTCTTCTGCCCAATATTCTAGGAGGGTCAGCGAAGTTTCCTCGAGCCTCTCTCCGCCAGCCTCTCTGCTGCTGCCTCCCTCGTGACTCATGTAACCCTGTTCACCCAGGGAGGACCCTGTGGGCAGGGAGCCTGCTGAGAGGTGCAAGGCTTCAGTTGGCACTGAGTAGGTCTTCGTGACCTCCAGCACAGCGTGATGACTATGCTGTGTATTTCAAAATTGCCCAAAGAGTAGGTTTTAACCCACCAAAAGTGGAGGCGACGGATTTGTTACTTAGCTTGATTCAATCATCCCACAAGGTGTGTGGCACATATCATAACGTCACAGTTGCTGCACAATGATGTGCAACTCTTACTTGTCAAGTAACAACAAAAAAAAGATATAGAAATACACGTTTAGTAAGAAAATACTTCACATTGAGTAGGAGAATATACTTGTCCTTGACATATTTTGGGGAAGGGACTTGCTCTCTGGGCTTCATCTTTGTATATCACAGGCGATTTCTTTTCTGTTACCAGCAGCAGGTGTGTGCGTGTGTCCGCGAGGGCAAGTGTGTGCACCTCTGTGGGAGGCGTCGTATTTTCGAGGACTTTCTTTGCTGAAATCACACCTCCCTTGGCCAGGATTCTGTTCTGGCAGCCACCCCCCCCAGCCTGCCACCTGCTCTAGGGATCAGTGAATTTGATTGTAGATATTTCCAAAAGGTCCTGGGGATCCGTCACACTATCCTTTGTTTCCTCCAGGCACAAAGCTGAGCATCAAAACTGGGAAGAGGCGATCTCTCCTTCCAACAGGCAGCCTAGGTTTTCTTTAAATTGGAACTCACGGTGCACAGCATTGGATAGATCACAATTGAATTATGTCACATCTATCATTCACCCATGAATGGCATTCATTCATTCATTCATTCATTCATTCATTCATTCATTTCAATGCAAAATGAAGATGTGAACCTAAGCAAATGCCAAGACCTTTGCAGTAGCCTACATTTATTCACACGCCTCTCCCCATTCTCTCTTCTCCTCCTGGGGTCACGATTGTCCTGATTCCTGCGTTGGTCACTCTTTCATTTCCCTTCTTCCATAGTCACACCGCATCTGTTTGCATTCCTAAAAATAACTAAATGTGAGTTGCTTTTCTGCCTGAAGAGGCCTCTGAGCTCCCTCTCTGTTTGGCAGTCGCTGCAGTGTGGGGCTGCGACTGCTGGGCCAGGTTCTGCCGAGTGAACGGACCACCTGTTTTCCCTCCGTCTCCCACTGAAGGACATGTGGGCTGTTCCCGTTTTCCCTGTTGTGAACAGTGTGGCTGTGAACTCTCGGGGATGTTTCCTGTTGCCCGTGTGCTGGGTTTATCGTGGTGTCTCCATCTCATGTCTCTGAAGCCCAGGGGACACGGGCGCTGCTCCTGTCTAGGTGGAGAGTGAGGCATCGCTTGTTCCAGCATTGCTGGGGGTGGTTGGGTTGCAGGGCGCTATGCCGAACACCCCTGGGCACCTTGAAGTGCACCTGGGATTGTGGTTCAGATGGATGTGATTTGAGGTCTCCCTGGGCCTTGTATGACTTGACTTCTTGGGGTTCCATTTTCCTCATCTTAGAAGTGGGGATCAATGACACTCATCTCACAGGATCGTGGAGAATAAAAGGCACAGGATGCCCGACATGCGGTCATGCTCTGTGTGCCCGCCCCTTCTTTCATTCTTCCTTTATACGGACCCCACGTGCTGTGGCCATGGTTACTGTACTAAGTAGTATTTATTACATGCACTATAAGGTCATGTGACTCCTAATAACAGAGAATTAACACGTGCAATTCTCAAGCCACAGGATTCTGTGATGCATTTGAGGATGAAGAATAACACAAAGAAACCCTGGAGGCGGAGCTGGGGAGATGCACCCCGCCAGGGCCACCGGGGTGACCCTTTCAGCACATCAGGGTCACAGGCTCGCTCACCTCCTCCTCTGACTAGCTCCTGCTAGTGGGGAGTCCCTGCCCTCCTGTGGTGGTAGGATGCACCGAGTGCTCGGGGCTGTGCGGTGGGTTAGATAAGATAACCCATGAATTCTCCCAGGAGCCGGGCTCACAGCAGGCGCTCCATCAGTGGAGCTGCTCTTACTAGATCTGTGCTCCCTTAGGCCGAGTGTCCATGACTGGGGACAGGGTAGAGGAGACCGAGGATCAGATTTGCCTATTGCTATTTCCCTGTGCAAACGTTAGGTGGACTCCCTACAACCTGGGGGTCAGGGGCCCTTTTCAAAACCATGGATCTCTCCAGACTTTTGGATGCAGGATCTCTCTGCGTGAAGCTTGGGAATTTGTGTTATTGTGACCTTCTAAGGTGACTCTGACGCGAAGCCCACTTTAGCAACTCCTGGGTTGAAGCCTCTGTAGTGTCCCTGGAAAGCCATTCAGAAAGGGCCGTGCCCTCCCAACAGAGAGGAGGGAGGCCTTCAGCTGAGTGGAGGAGAGTGGGTAGAGTTAAGAACAGCATCCGACATCTCAGGAGAGGGGTTAGACATGACCTGGACGGCCACATTGCGTGGTCATCCAGAAGCAGCGTGAGTGACCCCACTGACACCCCAGGAGGGGTGGCCTCCTGGCACAACCCATTCCTAGGTTACCACACAGGACTGGCATCCAGGGACCTCGATTCTTTCTTGAGCCAGACTACCTGGGTGGGATCTGGGTCTGTCCTTCACTGGCTGTGTGACTTGGGTCACTGTGACCTCTCTGCTCAGTCACCTCACTGGTGAGACAGGGTAGTCATGACGTGCATCTCCTGGGGTTGTTGTGAGGACAGCGTGCGTGGGCATCACAGGGCTTAGTTAAGAGGCCGGGCAGGGACAGGACCTGTGGTCACTGACCAGTACTTTTATTTTCATTGTTGTGGTCATTGTCACCTTCGGCATCGTCACTGTTGTGACATGAGTGATATTCACCATAGGGTTTCTTAAATGACCATCTCAAATGCGACCAGTGCCTTTTAGGAAAAAGACAGGGGAGGGAAAGCAGGAGCTCCTCTCTCCCTACTGTTTTGAGGAAGAAGAGTTAATACTTCTCAGTAGGATAAAAATGGGGGAGTATTACCAGTCACCCCTTTTATTTTATAGGAACAGATGTTTTAGCTGGGTGCTTGGCTGGGACACTAAAACCCACAATTTCCAGCTTCTCTTTCAGCTGGTGTGTGGTGGCATAATTATGTTCTGGCCGATGTGATGTGTGAGCAGAAGTCAAGCCCTTAAAAAGAGAGGAGCAAGCCCTCCCTTTGCCCTCCCACTTGCTCTGGCTGGAATGTGGAGGTGATGGTGGGAGCCTGAGCAGCCATCTTGCCTTGAGATGGAAGCCAAGGCTTTCATCTTCCATGGTAGAGTCATGGGCTAGAAGAACCTTGAGGCCTATGCAGCTGCCATGTCAATTCTGAATGCTTTCTCTCGAATGCCAGAGGAAAGATAAATGAATCTTTATCTCTCATATAATTATCTTTTATTTGAATTTTTATTGATTTCGTTTGGTACTGGGGATTGAACTCAGGGGCATTTAACATTGAGCTATATCCTCAGTCTTCTTTTATTTTTTATTTTGAGACAGGGTCTTGCTAAGTTGCTGAGGGCCTCTCTAAGCTGCCTTAGCCTACAGAGTCACTGGGATTATAGGCATGTACCACTGTGCCCAGCCTAAATGATCTTTTAATACAGTAGCTGTGTGGTCAGCTTTCCGTCAGTGTGACAAAACACCTGAGATAACTGATTTAAATGAAGAAAGGTTGATTTTGGCTCATGGATTCAGAGATTTAAGTTCATGGTCAGTTGGCTCCACTGTCTTTGGGCCTGTGGTGAGGCATTACTGTCCAGTGGGCAGCACATGACAGAAGAAGACGTCACCTCATGGCAACTGAGAAGGAGAAAGGGAGAGAGAGAAAGAGAGCACGCGAGAAAGGAATGGGCAGGTCCCAATATCCCCTTCGCGGGCGTGCCCCTGATGACCTGGCATGCTCCTGCTAGGTCCCAACTCTTCCTGGCACTGACCCTTGTGGGACAGTCCAGATCCAAGCTCCACAGTAGCTGAATGGTGTTCTAAGTAAGCAGGTACGTCACATGTAAACAGCAAGCATCCTACCAGGGGGCCCAGGGCAGAGGCAGAGGGGAGGACGGGGGACATCACTGTGTGAATGATGTGAAGGCAAAGCCACAGGAAGGAAGGAAAGGGGCCAGGGTTAGGGTGAGACAGACACCAGGGAAGACCCCCCAGGGGAGCAGAGGCCTCCCCCCACCATGATCTTGACCCTGGGAGGGAGGGGGCTGGGTCACGGTGGGCAGGAATGGACAGAGAGGGACGCAGAGAGGAGAGCATGGGCCTGGGGTTGGGGGAGGGCAGGGGAAGGAGAAGGAGGAGGGGAGGGAAGACGGGTTCCAAGTGGAAAGTGCTCCTTTCAGAGCTCCGACGTCTTCACACCTGGTATTTTAGAGGTGGGAACAGACGGAAGGTCTCATTCCAGCTCCTGCTCTAAAACTCAGGCACAGATGGGGAAAATCACTGCCCTCAACAGGGAGAAGGTGACAAAGGACAGGGCTGTGCTAGTCAGGTGGCAGTCAGCCTCCCAGACACCTCCCAGCCATATTTAAGTGAGGTCAGGGACAGTGGCTGGGACTGAAGGGAGGGGATCTATTTTAAGACGGCTCCTGGGCTGGGACTTGGATGACAATTCTTTCCCATGTCCCCAAGGCCACACCACAGATGTCACGACCACAGTGTGCTGTCCTG
>JAJEJO010001598.1:260799-394849 GCA_020662805.1 Glaucomys volans | reverse complement strand
TAATGTAAAATGATTGTAGGTTTCAGTTAAGAAAAGTCTGGAAGATTCTACAACACTTCATCTGTTTAGGAAACCCTCGTGATTATAACATTTTAGTAAGATAAATTTGAAATAACAAACTTCCAAGTCTAATAAATATAAATTATTCAAAAGAAAAGTTATGAAAAACTATACATAGGCTGATCAATGGAGAAGTTGGAAGCAAGAATTTTGATGACAATCAAAAGAAGTAACTATTTTTAGCAGTTTATTTTTACTTATTTTTATAATTGATTAATTTTGTTTTATGCTATTTTTCCTGTCTCTATTAAAAGAACCTTTATTTTCAAATCTTTAATCGCTGAATAATTTGGCCTATCTTATTCCTTCTATCATAGTTAGTAAATCCTTCATAAATTAAAGATGTACATGTGAAAGTATTTTAAATAATGCAAATGTAATGTAATGTAATGTTAATGTAAATGGAAACAGCAAATACTTAGTTAATCCATTGAATTGGGTGATATCTAACCTTAATATGCATATATGTGTGTTAATCTTTCCGGTTTCAAATCATGCCTGTATTAATTCTCATAGTAATAAACATATAATCAGACTTTTATAGAACACAGTGGTATTGTGTTCTTTGGGCGCCTAGTTGTAGGGATGCTGATACAAGAAGTCCTTTGACTCCTTCTGCTGCACTGTGTTTTTAAAAAATGATTTGTCTTACCTCTGACAGTTTTTTCTAAGTATGATTCAAGATGTTACATAGTCTTGAACATGCAGCATATTCTGATGACTGCTTAAAGTATTTATTTTGTTCAACAACCTTTTGGTTTTCTGGACCTAACCACACTATGACCCTGTGACTTGTGAGCAGCACTGATCAATGCTGAGAAGTGATATTAAGTAGGTGGTTAATGGGTCACTCTTCCATATCACTGGCATTAAATTTGAATCATAGGTATATAAAAAACTGGTCTGGGACCTAGTCGAGATAATATGCAATCATCAATGTAATAGGAATCACAGTTGAAATAATTATTAACATTATAATGTCTGAACACTATGAGATATAGTATAACCTAGCCCCTATGTAATTTCCTTCTATTCCTACAATTTATAATATGGATTTCAGCCTTTGTAATCAACAAATTCATTCAACAACTATGTAGTTGGTGTCTACTATATGCCAGCACTCAACTAGAGAAATCACAAGTAATGTATTATTTTGGCTTAAAGAATATGGCATTGAGAAGAATATTTTTTCTTTTGCAGTGCTGGGGATCAAATTCTGGGCCTTGTGGATGCTAAGCAATCATTCTAACACTGAACTATACCCCCAGCTTCAGAAAATGACTTTTAAATCACTACTAATAAGAGCAATAGCTAATACTTACTGAACAACTTATATGTGCCAGGCAAAGATCTAAAATCCACACCCCCAACACACACTCTAATACTGGGGATTAAAGCCAGGGTCAATACATGCTAGGCAAATGACCTACCACTAAGCTACATACCCAGTCCTTTTTATTTTATTTTGAGAAAGGGTCTCCCTAAATTGTCCAGGCTGTCCTCAAACCTGTAATCCTCCTGCCTCAGTCTCCTGAGTTGCTGGGATTACAGGCCTGTGCCATAGCACCTGAGATATAGAGGTATGGGATGAAGGAAGTGAGGTTGTTCGTTAGGGGTCTTTATAAAGTGGAGGACTTTGTGGTCATGGGTAGAGGAGATGTAAGTCTGGAGAGAGTGGAGAGGAAAATAGTGCAATGAGAGACTCAGTGAAGATTCAAGGGAGAATTATAACTGACTGGGTAAGCAACTCCTTCCCTGAAGGAAGGGGACCAGAGAAAGGGCAAAGAAGAAATCATTTCTAAGAAATAGCATTGAAGAACAATGTGGCAGACTGCGGGGGGTATAGAAGAAACTTAAATCTTATGATTGAAGAAACTTGTGTAAATATGTTCTCATTTAAGAACAAAAACTACTCATAAAGATGTTCTTCAGTTTCCCATTTTTACATATTAACAGTGCCTCCAAAATTATCATTTTAATTTACATTTTTAGTATATGCCACAGAATCCTTAGGGATTTGGGGTCTTCCATGATAATAAATACTTAACAATTAATTTATCCACTAAAAATTTATTAAGTATCTATTATTTGCCAGACACATGTTTAGTACCAAGAATATGAAATTGCTAAAGAAAGAAATGATTCTTTCTTCCTAGAGCTTCCTTTTCAATAGCTGAAGCAAATAACAAAATGCATGAAGAGGTACTAAATTTTACGATATAAAAAGTTTTGGTTATAATGTAAGGGCAGCTCAGGGTACCTAACAGATTTCGGAGGACTGGGGAAGGCTTCCAGAGGAATTAATATTTTAGGTGAGTCTTTTGGAAGTTTACTAGGACAGTAAACAAACAAGAATACCAGTCAATTGGAGATGAAGTGTCACAAAAACATTTTTAACTCAAAAGTCACAAAAGTAGAAATGTTTTATAATGACTACTTCAATCTTCAAATTTACTTTCTAACATCAAAAGTTGTCCCTATCTTGTTATTCCACTGCTGAATTTGATTCTGTTGTCCTTTTTAAATATCTGTTACTGACCTGCGAGTTTGGAGGTCAGAGTTTTCTGAGTTCAGGAGACCGGTTTAACAGATGTCTAACAAAAATCAGAAGGTCTCATCTTTGGGTACCATCATGTCCACAAGGAAACTGGCAAGAGAGGTAGCTTTAAAGAGAAGGGCAATTTATACCCATTTCTTTTGACACCCAACAGCTATATGGGCAATGTGTTTTCCAAGTCCAAAGACACACTCTGTCATGTAGGTAGGGCACAGAATATCTCTAGGAAATTGGCTCTGGTGTCCTAGAAGGCTCAGGTTTTCTTGAGAGAGAATTTGCGTTTCATTTGACTCCACTGTTTCATATACTCTTGGGCACATTGCTGCACCGAAGCAGGATGAGTTTCACTGAGCACATTTCCTATGATGCACAGATAACATATAGGTCTGTCTTGGGAGTTGTCCTTAGAGGAAAGAAAGGTATTCCACGGAGTCTGTGTGGCTAATTGGTGAGATGATAAAAATTTTGAAGGGTCCTGAGGCTAGATTTATAATTTAAGAGAGCCAAGTAACTTAAAAGGTGCTAGGGAATGAGATTGATCAAATTATATACATATACATATATGATATATACATATATATCAAATATATGTGTATATATGAATATGGCATAATGAATCCCACTTTGTGTATAATTATAATGGGCCAATAAAAACTTTTTTAAAAGTAGAGTCTAGAAGCCATGAGAATGACATTTTTTCATGTTATCCTTTTTTTGATCTTATGCCATTTTGAAGTCCAAATCAGTTTAAATTCCATGTGAGTACATGAAGACAGAGCATAATAGCCACGTCTATTTCTCTAAAGTCAGCTATTAGCCCTCACTGGAGACATAGTGGATTATAAATTATATAATATAATTTATGTAATATATGTATATGCATATACATATATTTTCTTCCTGACACAAATAGTGAAATAGGGGTAGATGGAAAAGGAGCGAGAGCAGAGACCAATAAACTTAATGACTCAGTGAGATAATAAGTATAGAATCTTAGAGAATCACTCAGTCTGGAATCTCTACTACAATGGGCAAGGACACCTTCTTAAAAAAATAGGAATAATTTCATAAGAGTTAGATATTCCTCCAAATTAAATAATAACAGGTAGGATATGTACCCCACAGTAAAACCCACCATCAGCAGCTTCTCTATCTCATTAATTTGCATATATTATGCGGTACACAGAAGCCTAAGTGGAAAAATAACCATTCCCTCGTATGGGTTTTATATTGTCTTTTGACAACTTAATGAGGGAAGAGGAGTCTGTGTCACAAATGTCCCCATTCTGAGGCTACAGGTGACCCATCTTCACAGATAGTATTATTTGGAATTAGAAGAAATACAGCTATAATACACTTGTAATTTGACTTCTGCTCTCTCCATTCTACTGAACTTTCTCCTGAAACCACTGATCTCACTATTGCCACATCTCTTCCTCCAGTCCTAATGTCTGGACCTCATTGTCTCACCTGCTGCGGGTACCTGTGTCTCAACACCCACCTCCTTTGGCTTTGAAAATCTAGCACTGTGATGCCTAGTCTCTTAACTTTTTTGATTCTCTTCTATTTTCTGGCACAAAATAAATACCTGATGTTTATTAATAATATCTTCCAGTTCTCACTATTCTATTAAACATTATCTCATTTGAGTCCCATGAAAGACAAGAGTAATCTTCTTCAAGTTTTACAGATGAGGCTACTGAAGTTTAAATAAGTTCATAAAGTAAAAATACTCACTTTGATGGGAACCTTGGCCTTCTGACTAGTAATTCAATGCCATTCCTGCTTAACTGACTTTCCCTCCTATTTTTAGAAACATAAGAAAAAGAGGAACTTTTTTCCCTCATTAGAAAAAGGAAAACTCTTCATAAATGTAGTTTGGGTCATATACAACAGAGTCCTCTTAATCTGCGAAAGGACCTGGATTTTCTAGTTTCTAAAGTCCTATATTGTTTTTTGTGGCATTCATGATTCATAAGTTGTAAGCAAAAGGAAGAAAATTATAAAAGGAATAAAAATGAGTAAGCAAAGATCCTAGGAGAGATGAAGTCAAGAGCTTAAAAAACTGGAGAAGCCTGTTTATAAGATAGACTGCTTTTGCATATCCTAAGGACATTATCTGTGCTATCACTCAGGGTATTTTAGCCAGTGCCTTTGCACACTTGCCTAATCTTGCTCAGTGCTTAAAGGCACATACGGTGGTTCCATCTTCTTAATATGGTTCTAAGAAAGCCATGACATTAGAGACTGAGTAGCTCAAACATTTTAAGAATGAGAAGAGTATAGCCTAGAGAAATTAAATGGGCTACACAAGATCATGACACAATTTATTTTCAGAGTCAGGACAACAACTTGAATTTAAAATGTACACAGTTCAATATTCCTTCTCTGTTTTAGTCGAAACATTAAGCTCTCAGTTTGTAAAAAATGCATTTATTTGGGACCCTCCTTAGATCAAACGGAGTAAGAATCTCCAGCAGGTAAGGTCCAGGCATCAGAAATTTTTCTGAAGCTGACTAAATACCTTGAATGCAGCCATGGGTGAGAATGAGTATGTATGCAGTCATCCAATAAAATATTAACCATTTTGCATACTTCCTTACAGAGTACAAAATGTTATAATGTGAAATTTTATTGGGAGTTATTTCCTAGTCAAATATGGATAGGAGTAATAAAAACTTAAATAGCTCTTGTTTTATTACCTTGATTAGCAATGTTCTAATTGTCTGTTAGTGGTAGGGCTAACAAGTGAAAAACTATCAATCATTAAAAAATTCCTGGCATTTTAGTGACATTCTACTTGTTTTCTAGATGTTTTGTCTCCAGGGTATTCATACATTAGGTAATCCTCTGAACTGTTTGTTGATATTTAGATATAGAAAGTAATTTTTATATCTTTGAGGAGATTAAAACACAAGAAAGTATCTATCACCTGTTTTTTCCTTTTCCACAACTGAGAACATTAACATTAAATGCTTGTAAAAGTACATATATCCACATGTAATCATAAAATAACTATGCAAATGATTTAGCAATAAAATGCAAAGTTCATCCACTTAAATATATTTGTTTCAATGGCTGCTTTGTGGTTGCAAGAGACATAAAATATTTATTGAAAGAACAAGCATAAAATGTTTATGGAATGAAAGACTGTGAAAGTTAGTATTTTAACTGTAAAATGTTGCTTAAGGAGTAGCAACATCAATGTAGGCAATGCGACTAGGTGTTAGCTAAACATCAAACAGCAGTCCTTTAAATAGGCAAAGCTGCAATCCTAATTCATCATCACTACGTGTGTAATTAACAGTGTGTGGGTTTGCACAGGAGGGGAGTTTCTTCTATTATTAGGGCATAACTCATGGCAAGTTTAGGAGGTAGTAGCTTCAGAATTGGTCAGGTTTCTAATAGCAAATACTATCAGGCTCATTTTCAAATTTTTGTGATTGCTAAATGATTCTCCAGAAACTTCTGTTGGTGAAATTCATAGATGTTATGTCTGATGTAACAGTTTTAGAATAAAATTTTTATAAGTACAATGAACAATGACAAATGAAGATTAGTGAGTGCTTTGGAGATGGAAGCTGAAAGTTTGGTGCACACGATTTTCTCCTTAGCAGGAAAGCAGCATAGAAAGTCCTTTTTAAGGAAAAACAATTAAAACTATCAGCAAAGTGGTGTGAAAGCTCTTTGAAAATAATCTGAGACTAGAAAACTCTGGAAATGTGTATTTAATAAAAAAAAGTATGAAGGCACCTTCTGTACAACAAACCCTGAAATTTAGGTGCATTAAAAATTATAGGGTAAAGCAGAAAAATGATCATTGTACTTCATATGTGTACAATGAATCAAAAAAAACAAAAACAAAAAACCTGACCAAGCAAAAAAGAAAAAAATAATTATGCGGTAAACAAACATGGTGCTATGTTGAAGGCTGGAAATCTGTAGTCAGGTTACCTGGTTTGCTTCGCTCCTGGCCATTGTGTTTCTTTTTTGTGGTGCTGGGGATTGAACCCAGGGCCTTACTACTTGTGTGGCAGGCACTCTACCAACTAAGCTATATCCCCAAGCCTTCCTCCTAGCTGTTTCTGAGCCAAGGGTCTTGGACAAATATCTGAATCTTTGCATCACTAGTCTCATCTCTAAAACGGAAGCAAAAAAGTCATTATCAAGTTATTTTGGGGAATAAGTAAATAGTTTTTTAAAACTACCTAGTGAATTAAGAATACTAGGCATGACTACCAGCTGCTATTGCTATTCTTTGGCATATTTCATTTATAAAGTACTAATATAAATTACTTTCATGTTCATTTCTATTTATAGTTCTGAATGTAAGTGAAATAAAAATAGAAGAATTTTTTTGACGAATCCACTCATTAAATTGGTTAATTAGCCATTCACACAGCATTCAAATGATATGCAAATTTTAAAATACATTATGGTCCTTTTTAATTTAATTTAAGAAAATCCCTTTAATTATCAGGTTAATCAATAAGGAAATACAATTTACTATTCAGTAGACTTTAAAATTTTCTCAGATTTTATTTTCCTCTACCTTTTAAATTCTGTATTGAAAAAGAAACAAGATAATTTTCCTCTCTGAATTCTTAAACCAATTAAAAACTGGATTAGTCCACAGGAAAAAGATTTTTTTCCACCTCAAATCCATGGAGTATATTAAAATGAAGAAGAGTATCATTACAACATGTGCTTCTTTATTTTATTTTGCCTCTAATTGGATTAAAAGGTCTTTGGGTTTACGGTCTTCACTAATATATCTAGACAACAAGGCCATTATAGTGATATTCAATAAATAGTTGCTGAATTAATAAATAAATAAATGAGACATTTACCTAAAAAGTATTGTAGTCTGTTGCCTTTAGGTAGAAATACAAAAGTCACTGTCCTACAAAAATGATGGGGAAATATGGTACACAAAATTTGCTCGGAAATTTGTCCTTTATTATTTTATAAGACATTATTTAATTTATGATACATTTAAAAATTATCTTAGAAGACATAAATTTTTCATTCAAATAAAACTTTAAAAAAGCCCCTTATGGTTAATATGTGGCTAAATGTAGAAAAAAAATACGATTTTTTTTTAATAAGTAGCATCTGATAGAAAAGGATCCATTCAAAGACTCATATTTTGGATATTAAATTTACTAGTCTGTATTGAACACTTTTCTATTTTTCTCAATGCCTTTTTTTATGTTGCTGGGGATATGCCTCCAGCTTATTAAAGGCTCCCTTCACCACTGAGCTATACCCCTATTCCTCAATACCTTAATTATAAAAAAAAAAATCCAATACTGTTTTATCTCAGTGGTTCTTGCTAAGGACTAACAAATGACTTTGAATGTTTTATATTATGCAAAAACTAATTCACTAAAATTATGCTACTACTGGTACTCAGTTTTTCAATTAGAAAAACAGTAATTTCATAATAAATAAGAATAAATACATGATAGCTGCAGTCAGAACAAATGCTAACTTAAGAGGAAAAGCAAGATATAGAGGAATTGTGAAGTTCTATAGATTCTTGTCTGGCTGTTTTGACAGGGTGCAGGCTAGATCTGACAGCAGTCTGCAATGGAGTCAGTATAAGGCCTGTACATGTATACTTCCTGCTCAGTATTTCTTCATTTTTCTCCTTATAAAAGACATTATTACCTCATGTGCATGTATGACTCCATGATGGATGTGATCCTGCAATATGTGTAATCAGAAAAATGAGAGATTACACTCTATGTATGATCTATCAAAATGTATAAATGCATTTTACTGTCATGTACAACTAATTAGGGCAAACAAAATTTGAAAATTAAAAAATGAACCCCTTTTAATGTAAGACATTATTTTACAGCCTCCCCTAATACTGCTTATATGTTTTTTATGTATTAATAACACATGCCAGAAAGCCACCATGAATTCAGTATCTATTTTTAAATGAATACATTTTGCTAATAATAATAGATTTAATATATTTTAGGAATAATATTATGTATGAATACTTAGTCTGCAGATTATATTTAGATTTACGAACAAGTTAGAAAGAAATTCCAATCTCTCAGATAGGGAACTGCTGATTTGGCTGATTTCTTAAAGTCATTTGTTAGTTGGAAAATTTTATATGATTGATTTATTTTTCTCTTGAACTTTCTATCTTCAGATATGCCTTTAAGAGGATATATGATTGTACTTCATAGTATGTGTATGTATTTAAAAGGACGATTAATGAAAATTGTCCAATTATTAAAAAAAAAAAAAAAGGAGAATACTATTTTGCGGAGGCAGCAGCAAATCCCTGATGTGTCATGGTGGAGTCATTCTCAAAAAATAATGGCTAGAAAATTGAGTAAACATAGAACCAATAAAGAAAAGATTTCTTCACCATGTAAAATCCGCCCATAGAAGAGCACATTGCTGTGGAAAATTTTGAGATGAGCGCTAAGGTTTTTTTCATGATGATGATATCTCATGCTGGCAGACATTGGTTACAAAGTGAAAAAATTCCTCCCCACATATCAATACCATAGAGTTGACTGTGGCCAACTGTTGTCACCATGACCCCATTCTCTTCATCGCACTCCCACCCCATCCTTTTGAACATAAGGCACAACACTGTATTTGATGAAAGAAGGCATTAATCAGGACCCATGAAGCCTTTTGCCTGTCACTCCTCGCAAGTACCTGCAGGTGTCACTGTGCAGAATAAGGAAATGATCCCAGCTGACACCCAATTCTTTGGAATTCTGTTTTCATTCCTCAGACACTAGAGCTTTTTATTTAGTTTTTATTTTATTTTTCCAGATCCAATATGTAGGAAAAAAACACATTTTGTAACCAGCAGTCCCTTTTCCTAATTCCAATTTACCAAACTTATGATTCGGATCAATGTTCCATAAAACTGTACCCCATTGCCAATATCATCTTTCTTGGCTCCATTTGTTCTTATACAAAAGAGTAAGTGAGAAGTCATTTATGCCTAGTCAGAAGCCTTAGGAACCCAATTCACTCTGATGTTCTTTGGTTCGCTCAACTCACAAATATTGACTACTCACCAAGAACCACCATCCTAAGAATCAGTGTTTAGATACAGTAGTATATACTGTTAAAGAGCACTAACTCTTTGCTACACACTATGCTAAGCATTTTCATTATCTTCCTATGAGTTAGGTACTATTATTATTCCTAGTTTACATGTAAGCAATCTGAGAGAGATCAAGTAACTTATTCAAGGATTCACAGATACCCTAAATCTTAGCCACTGAAAGACAGGTGAAGTATTTGTTTCCAACAAGGGAGATTCTGGATATTAAAGGACCTTGAAGTCAGGGACAGAGAAGTCTAATAATAATAATAATAATAATAATAATAATAATAGTAATAATACAATTTAAAGTGAAAATAGGTGAGGAGTTAATAACATCCATTGGATTCTATTTTCTAGTCAAATATGTTTGCATACTGCTAAATTGACTCACTATCCTTAGTTAATTTAAAAAACAAGGCGACGTATGCACATATCTGAACATAGGACTTACAGCAGAAGTCAAACTACATGAAGTTGTTTTTACCAAAAGTGTAGGATCAGATCTAGAAATCTGTGAAATTAGGGAGAAGTTATACAATAAAAGCTATAGATCAGATGAATGGAGATCCCTGTACACTTAAGAAATCCAGGCCATTGAGGAGAACCATGAAAATTTGACTAGATTTGATTAGTTTCCATAAAGGGTATTCATTCCCCCAAAGTGTGACTCCATCAGCAAAAGCAGGAAAGTGGGAATAAGCAAAGACTTAGTGAGTTTTCCAGCCTGGTTGGAGTGGGACAGTTTGGCCAACTAGGGGGAGCTGAGGTTGAGAACTGATGGGGTTCACCTTGGGTCAGGCCTTGTCCAAAAGGCAATGGGAGTGACAGGATTGAGGTGATGTTTGGGGAAGTGAGCTCCAAAATAGCAAGCTGATTGAAGGCAAGTAGGACAGAAGAAAAATAACTTGGGGTTTTCTTCATAATTACTAGACTTTGAGGTGACAAATGCCTGAATCATGTTTGAAGCAGAGGGGATGAGAAGGAAGGGTAGATGTGAAAGGCATTTCTGGGTGGTGGTGTGTTTGCATGGGAGGAGAGTGCTTGAGCTACTGACAAACTTCTAGTACGTTCATAAACACGATCTCTGCTGAAGTTAGTGAGTTAAACATACACAGAGCTCTCCAAGAGCATGCACTGGAAACACCAGCCCTGACTTTGATTCAAGTTATGTCTGTCACCCACAGCAACCAAAGCCACCCACTACCCGCCAGGTGACCCCACGAAGCAATGCAACTTATCAGGTCCAGGATCCCCACCTCCTCCTGCGTGAGTCGGATCTCGAGGATGGAAAAGTTTGGGGAGTAGTCCCTGGCTAACCAGAGGACATTTTTTCATTCCTCAACCACTACTCTCAAGTGCTCCAGAGAGGGAGGATGACATCCGGACAGTCCGCCGGTCACCACTCCTCCCCCGGGGGCCGAAATTATGAAACTCTGGGCACTTAGTACCTCACCGCGCTAGTAAGTGCTCCGGTCCGGAAGCACCTCCCCAGACTATAAAGGTCGCAGCGCGGGGCAGTTGAGCTCACTTGCCTGAGAAGCTGGTGTCAGAGGGACACGGTGGACTCGTAGACCCTTCAGGCTTTCTACAGCACTCCAGACACAGCCCGGCAGCCGTTCGCTTCGGCCGGGACTGAGCGCCCCCGACCGCAGCCCGCCACGCCTCCCGCCTCCCGCAGCCCGGGCGCCCGCGCTCCGCCGAGGATAGCCGCAGGGAAGAGGATGGAGACGCGTCCCGGGGGCCTGGTACAGGCACTGAGGCTCTGCCTAGGTAAGCCTCGCCTCTTCTACCCCCCGCCCCCGAAGAGGAGACGGATTATTGTCTCTGTGCATTTGTCACAGGACAAGTATGGAGTCGTCCACAAGGCTAAAGTGAACTCCATTTAAATTGATGCAAGTCTGTCGTTTCCTCCGGCAAGCTGCAGGTGGGGTGCAGGATCAATATTAAAAATGCTTTTCATTGATGAATTAATTCTTAGTATATATGCTGTGCATGAACTAACATTTTTTATTAGGCAAAATAAAAAGTGGAAAAACTTTGTTTTTTTCTCTTTGAAAACTTGCCAGGTCTAGAAATCCAAAAGCCTGAAAACCACTGTTGCAATTTCGTGTTTTGTTCTTTCTTGTTGGAGGGGGGCCGTTTGAGATTATACCTGAAATCTGGCCCGATTTAGCTTCCTGAGGGCGCTGGTGTCTGCCAATGGGAGCTTGGCTGGTGCTCCAGACGCGGCAGAATTAAAACGTTGTCAGTGGGTACCTGGAATTGAAGAGACTTGGGCAGGTCCTGCCGCTCCCCACCGCCCTTGGCCTCCTACACCTCCTGAGTTCGGTTTCCCCAGCAGCCCCCGCCTCCAGAGCCTCATCAGGCACTTTGCTCTTGAGGCTAATTGCACACTGTAGCCAGTAATCGCTGAAGGTATTTTTCTTCCTATTTGAGATTCTTCATCCCCCGCCCCGCTAGGTGGGAAGGGAACGAAAAAAACATCCGAATGTTGCATTTTGAATGGAAACCAAAATCATTTTTCCCTGACTCCTTAAATTTCAAGGGGAGTTTGGAGTTGCAATGATTATTTCAATAAGGAAATGAAAGTTGACAGTCTCATATTCTTCCTGGAATGGCAATGAGGTGAATTTTCCCCACACGCTAACTCTACCTTTGCAGAATGTGACAGTTAAATGATTATTTCGACAGCCTTATCTCAGGATTGAGGGACCTAATGAAATGCATACTATGCATAGTTGGAACTTACACATCCAAGTGCAGGAACATAAATGGAAACTTGATCTGTGGTTTCTGCCAAAACTGAGATAAGAACAACTTGTTAGAAGACTCTCAATAAATACTAAGGCTTTTTGTCTTTGCTTGGAATCTGTGAAGAGTTAAATTAGAAAGGCAATAGTCTTCCTAGAGTTAGAAATTAACCTAGAGGTCAGAATGGCACTGTACTTTTTTTTTTCTCCCTCCACCTGTAAGTTGCATCCGAACAATGCAAGTGTCTGTTCTAGGCATCTCATTGACTATTCTAATTTGAGACAGCAAGAGCCTATGAATAACCCGGGTACTACCCAACTAGTGTGTGTGTTGTGTATGTTTTTGTTGTCATGAAAGTGCTTAACTCCTTTATTGCATTACTTAATTATAGTTCACCTATTTCGTCAGCTGCCAAGCCCATTTCCAAATGAGCTAGGTCAGTTTCTGTTTTCCCAGTTTGTTTAGATATTTCTTTGCCACTAGGAAAGTTCCTGTTTGAAGTTCTACATCAAATCTTTATAAGTCTACTCAGGTATGCAGGTCCTATAGTTTTAGTCCTTTTTATATGGAAAAAAGGCAGAGGCAATTCTAAAATTGCCTCCCCCAAACAAAAGATTGCATAGAAATATTTCCCTCAAACTCTGTCCTTCAAAAGGAACAGACATTTATTGTAGATCTCTTCATACATTTTATTATTTCTTGTGCTATATGTATTCATGACTATGGAAAACATTCTACCTTCCATCCTCAATACATGTGGATTTAAATTGTTACATACATAATCATTTGATTACTTGTAAATTTTCAAAATGTTTCCTATTGATATTCTTGTTTTATAGATTGGGAAACTGATCCCAATTTTTGGTATAAAAGATGCCAAACTGAGGGAGTTTGTGCCTTGGTTTACTAGCACTTTTAGTCTACGGAACATTAAGAAAAAATGTGGAAATACCTCAAAAGGAATAATATTTTTTCTGAATAATCTATAGTTTTCCAGATGCATTATCCTTTCTAATTTTGTGATTAGTACAAAAAGAAGAGGAGAAATCTTCATCTTGAATTCTGCAATTATGTTTAGAGGCTCTTCATCTAAAAATCAAATGTTTTCATTCATGTTCAAACAGGTTTTTGAGCATGTTCCTGAATGGTATCTCCTAGACAATTTAGTCCAACTTCACACAACAAGAGAGCATTAAGCAGAGCAAACATTCTTTTTTAAAAATAAGAGAAGCAGGAATCTTGGTGAGACATTTGGCTTGCTTTCAGTCCTCTCTGTTGACCCTGAGGATTTATGAGCTGCCTGAGTCTTGGCACCATCTGAGGTGACACATCTGGGCAGAAAACACAATGACAGGCCTCCCCTGTCTGGATTTTGACCCAGGTATTCCATTTGCCCTCTGCATGGTCTTGCCACATGAACAGCTAGGGTAATCGGGATGTGTGGTTCCTCACTGGAATGCAAATCCAGGAGTGGGGAAGGGCACTGAAAGTTACCAGATGCCTACTGTGCACCACACGTGAGTGTTAGATGCTTTACAAATATCACCTCATTTATTCTTTAAAATAGCTATACACAGTAGGTGCAGTTAGGTCACTTTTGACAAATACAGAAATGAAGACTCAGTGAAGTCAAATACCTTACAAGGATTTAGGGTAAATTGAAAGATCAATATTTAACAATGTGTAAGGAGCAAGTGGGTTAATGGGAGCATAATCAAAATAAGAGGTTCTGATACAGAAGTTCCAAGGTGTCTGGGGCCACCCCAAGGCTTGGAACCTATTCTTGATGCAGTGTATATACAAAAATGGGCTTCCTGACTTTATGAAAAATCAGGTACAGAAAAAACATGAACATTCTCTCAACTTGTGCTCAAAAATGTTGAATTTTTAGTGTTCATGACTTCTATCAACATATATCTTGGGTATGACTTTTATTAAAAGCAGTAATTGAATTCAGTTAACTGAGGCCTTTATTTCTATATTTTCCAAGGTAAATTATATAAAGCAATCAAGGAGAAGGATATCTTACATATTTTGTATACCTTGTCTGTTTTATATAATTATGAATTAAATAATCATCCATAAAGGACCAAGTTGGAATCTCTAGTCCATTTCTATTAATCATGAGAAAACAGACATATTTCCTTTGTTAAAAATTCAATACTTATATAGTCATTTTGGAAAAATTTAAATGTTTTCTGCCCCCCCATTTGCATAAGAATCTCCCCTTTCCTGACAAGAGATGCAAACCTCAAGTAAGAAATCCTTTTCAGAGAGACTATAAATTAAGGTATATTTCCTCATTCTTCCTCTTAACTCTGAATATAGGCCTATGCAAATTATCTATTGATATGACCATAACTGCTGTTGGGAATATTCCATTGGAAGACAATGGGAAGGTTTCCCAAAGTTGCAATAGGGGAGATCCTCAGGGAGGAGCAGCCTGACAGCCATCACTTTGGTATGCTAATTCTGGAATCTTCAAAAAAATGAGGTAATGCAACAGACTCAGTATCCTCTGGCAATGCAGTTTATGTAAGACTGGGTGTCTAGTTGCAAGACAGATAAAGGTTCAATGGCATTCTAGGTTAAAGTAATGATTCAATTAACTACCATACTATTTAAGCTAGTTATTCATAACGATTTGATTCTTGCCCAGGAAAAAAAAATACGTTAGCCCTTAATCTCTTAGATCAAAATTCTTCAATTTTAAATTTGAGGCATGAAAATTATACATACGTACGCATACACACATTATGTATGTCAAAACTTTTTGAATTAAGAGGCTTAGTACATCAAACACAGATTTCATGCATGAGTTCTTTCATTTCATACTTTCAGAAAGATTTATTCCTGTTTGGGCCTCAATTTTCTCACCTGTAAAATGGAGATCGTTTTATATATATATATGTATATATATATATACACACGCACACATATTTGTGTATATATATATATAAATTGGGTTATTGTATATGGATTTAATGGACAAGATGATATTAGAAAATAATAAAAAAGAATTAATAAGAGCTCTCATCATCATCATCATCATCATCAAAGTGCTTTCTTACAAAAGCCTCATTTGATTTCTACAATAATAGCTCTACAGCTAGAAAAAGTACTGTTGTTTCTGTTTTGCAAATGGAGACACAAGTTTAGAGAGGAACCACACAGGACTTACATGGCATGCAGGCACTGTATTCCAATTTGCTGTACCCTCTAGTGTAGACGTTCCCAAATCACTCTTCAGTGTCAGTGAAAATTCTCCTCATTTTTTCAAGACTCACTTTTAGGAAGTCTCCTCTGCTTAACCCAACCCCCCAGTATACTCCCCCTTCCTCTGGTCCTGCCCTTGTCACTGCACACTGTGAGGCTGTATCTAAACAAGCTTAGTGGGAGCATGAAATACAAAACAAAAACAAAAACAGAAAAACACAGGCTCTATTAAATATAATCTGTTTGGCAGATGGGTGATTAGATTTATCCTATGTTCAGAGTTCTCACCACTGTGTTTTGACTGAACCGGCTGTTCTTTAAAAATGTACTTGAGAAGGAAAATATTTCAACTCAGAATTGAGTTTTGAAAACTCAATTCTGTTGTTTCTTAGTCTAATAATTTTTCTTCACTCTTCATGCTTCTGTGTCTTCATATAGTCTCTATTCAGTGATGTTATATCTACCAAATTTCAAGTGTATCCATATTGATTGATTGAGTGTGTGTGTGTGTGTGTGTGTGTGTGAGAGAGAGAGAGAGAGAGAGAGAGAGAGAGAGAGAAAATGAGAGAGAGATTACTGAATGGCGATATGACTGAATGATGGATATAGCCGGTAAGAAAAAGAGAAAGGGAATTTAGAGTAATCTAATTCAAATTCCATCTCCCTCTCCACCCCATCTCACTCTGGTCTGTTTTCAGAGGTAAAAGAAACTCAAATCAAGGAGAATAAATAGGTATCTTAGCTAGAACTGGATTCCACATCTCTTGAGACTAATTAAGGGGTTTCCAACTTTGATTCTATTCACATGACCTGGATGAATCTTCCTGTGGGGGTCTGTCCTGTGCATGTCAGGGTGCTCAGCAGCAACCCTGGTTTTTACGCACTAGATGTCAGTAGCTCCCCCTAGTTGTGACAACCACAACCATCTCCAGAGGTGGTCAAGCATCACTGGTTAGAAAAATTGCTCCTGGTTAAGAACTACTAACCCAATGCATTTTGAAAAAATAATCATAACTCATTGCCACCCACAATTCACAGTTTCAATAATTAATACTTAAATTACCAAGACAAATAAAATTAATATTAATAGTAAGCTGGATCCAAGTACAAATCAAATTCTAGTTTTTTAAAAAAATCCTGCTTTGGGGTCTGGGGATTTAGCTTAGTGGTAAAGCGCTTGCTTTGCAAGTGAAGGTCTGGGTTCAATCACCAGCACCACGAAAATAAACAAACAAGAAAATCTGTTTAGCAATTTTTATTGCTGATTTTAGAACTATTTGCATCTAATAAGGATGCTCTTCTTTATGATGGAGTCATTAATGCAGTCATTGCCTTGCTGACCTCCTCACATTTCCTGTTACAACTCTATTTCCCTTGGCTCTCACAACATTGAAATTTCTGTTTTCTGAGATTTTCTCTTCCCTTGACCTTTTCTGTCTGCTCTCTACCACCTATTTCCCCAAGCTGTGTTAGTTTTCATTCCCAACTATTACCCTTGGACCTTCTGAGTGACCCCCTTGACTTTAAGGTAATATCTCTTCATATGACTTTCACATAGATACAATTCTATTCTTATTCTTTTACTCCAGATCTGCATTCACAACTACCTCATATATTTAAATTGCAGATGAGCTTCAAACTCCAATTCATTTACTCATGTCCTCTCTCCATGCCCAAATGCCTCCACAAACCTGCTGCCCGACCTGCTTTCTACTCATTTAATGGCACTGTCCTCCTTTGTATTTTCTGGCCAGATACTTGACATCATCTGTGAATTCTCTTCTTTCTTTACCTCCTCCAGGTGTCTAGTTTCATTAAGCGTACTGAGGTCAGGAACCAGGTCTTTTGCAATGATTTTCCAGACAGCATCTTGCTTGATATCGTGCATGTAGAAAAATGCTCAGTAGATATTTATAAATTCATAGATATCATTTGACACATGTAGTTAACTAAAAACAAGTAGAGGCTAAGCTGCCTTTCTCCTTCTTTTCTGTTTGTGAGGTTGTAAGGAAGTCCTTCTCACCCTACTATCATACTGTGGATGCAGATGTGCGTCTAACTGAAGTCAAGGTCTCCAGTGTTAACCAAATATATTTTCATAAACTATATAAAGGAAATTTCCATAATACAATGTGTGATTTGTATTACGTAGGTCCTCTGAATGAAAAATAATCAACTTCAAGATTTTAAATGTTCTTTTTTAAAAAAAAATTTTTGTAGTTGTTGATAGAATGCCTTTATTTTATTTATTTTTATGCGGTGCCTCACACATGGTAGGCAAGGGCTCTGCCACTGAGCTACAGCCCCAGCCCCTTAAATGTTCTTTTGTGTACTAACTTTCTCATTTTTGAGGAGAAGTTTCACTGATTAATATCTTATCCTTCTGAAAAATTCATGTTTGTCATAGACATCTATACAGAAAGAAAAATGGTCAATATGCTTCCAAAAATGTCACTAAATATTCTAAATTCAGGCCACAATATAACCATAATGACAAAAAGGTAAATGACAAACACTGATAACCCAAACTGCTGCTCCTTTATGAGATTATTCCTTTAGGAAAACAATGTAAAAGTAGTTTAAATATCTGAATTGGACCAATATGGGTAGAAGTGGGAAGCAAGACAGAAGGTTATAAAAAATCCCCTCCTCTGTCAGATTATTTTAAGGATAAAACCTTTTCCCTAGAATTGAAATTATATAGTAGCAATAAATCATTGGCTTTCAGGAGGTGTGTGTCTCATGTTTAGGACTGTTACCCACAAAATTCCAGAACACCCAGATGAACATACACTGTACCTTTTACCTGAGAGTTGGTCTTAGTTCTCCTATCACAGCACTTCTATGATGGATGAGATATGCATGTTTACACCCATGTTTAGGACAAAGTAGTTAATTTTTCCTTATTTTGACTTACTGATTTTTTGTTTGAATAGTGTTAAGTATTGCATTGTAAGATGAATAAAATATTTGAGGACTTTGAAATTTGATTTAGAAATTACTGTCAAAATTATAGAATATAATGAACTGCATATAAATTGCATATTCAATCTCCTCACCTGTCAAGGAAGATCCTATGGCTGTCTTTTAAAGCTCAAAATTAAAATAAATACTTACTTATAACCTATTATTATATTAACCTCTGGTTTCCTGCTATTTTAGCTCAAATAGTTATAGTTTTTACATTTAGCTTTTAATGAAAGTTAGTTTTAAGATG
Organism: Glaucomys volans; assembly: GCA_020662805.1. Classification (NCBI taxonomy): domain Eukaryota; kingdom Metazoa; phylum Chordata; class Mammalia; order Rodentia; family Sciuridae; genus Glaucomys; species Glaucomys volans. Next base: position 375,952 of record JAJEJO010001598.1, on the reverse strand, counting down.
CATAATAAAGAAATAGAATGGTTGCTGTTGAAGGCAATGTTAGTTTTCCATACATTTCTATGTATAAATGTTGGTTTAGTTCAAAGTTTAAAAGTTAGTTTTCTATACATTTACACACACACACACACACATATATTTCTCTGAAAATTAGTTTGTTACTAGAAAGTACTGACAGTAGGTCTGTTCACTACATGATTTGATCAAGTTTATAGTTATTTTATCCAAGGTAAAGCAAGATCTTGTCTAATAGTGAAATTTTGTTTAAAATAACAAGGCACCCCCAAATGGTGAAGGCATGTTCATTCTTTAAAAGTGCCCAAGACCTAACAAGTTTACTGTGTGATAGACAAATCCTAAAATTACACACTACTGTGGAAGAGGGTAGGAAACTAACATTCCTGGGGTAGGCTGGCATGTGACCAAAGCAAAAGTGTGGATGAAGCAGATTTTGCTACCTGTTTGGGCCAGGCACATACTATGATTCATCATGAGTTAGCTGCTCTGTTCTTAATATTCTAAAAGATTTGATTGAGAAAATAAGGCATATATACCTTTCATTCTATTACATTGTATTTTTGGATCATTTTTATTTGCTCAGATTGCTTTCCAGAGGAATCATTTTACCCCTGAGATTGCAAGCTATGTTGCTGACTTGACTTGGTCAGTCAGTCACTGAATCCCAGCATCCCCTGTATTGCCCTTCTTCTAGATGAGACCCTCAGTGGGATCCTTAGGAAGCAAGGTGAAAAGAAACCAAGTGCCATGGCAAGGACATTTTTCTACTTCCGGCATTCCAATGGACTATTGGGTAACCATTTCTTAGGGCTCCAGGGCCTACGACATTTAGTGCTATCCCCATTCCGGTGATGGTACTCAACCTCTCCCACGCACCACGCACGGTCCCCAATATTGTGTAAGGGTGTAGGCTTGGCCTGACTCATGGGGAAGAGACAATTTATATCCTCTGAGTCAGTGGCTCCACTTCCTGTTGGCACGTTAGAGATTTCGCTGAAACACAATCTCCGAAAGGTGAAGGTGGAGAGATGAATAGGTGAGCTTCGTATTCCTAAAACCCATTTGGAAATTTGACAGAATTAGTAGCCTCTAAAAGGAGTTTGATCTTTGTATTTGTATTGAAGTAGAATTTCTAACTGCCAGTGAGAGTTTATAGATCTTCTTCCAGTATCACCTTGCAGACTCTTCTCTTAGTTACCAATGTAAAACTGGTCACATCTTGATTTTGACACAAACACTGTCCAAACTCTTTAGTATCGTAGTGAATTATTTTCTTACAGGGAGTATTGAAATGGATCCAAAACTCAAATATATTTGTAATTGAACCATAGAGTAATTGTTGTGTGCAATATACACTAAAATCATGAAAAAAGTGAGTATTAAGGAAATATGTGGATATAACTTTGCACTTAGTTTTTTTCCTGCATGATTATAAAACAATAGTGATTTTTACACCTGAGAACCATTGTTTCAAAGCACTCGAGTTGTACATTTGGTCAAATGATTTAGCACCAATTTTCTTGTTTCATTGGATACGTGCATCTATGATAGATCTGTAGTTACACACTTTAATTTGAGAGGAGAATTTAAAATTATTTACAATTTCCTCTGTAAAATATCTTGTTGTTGGATTAATGCAGCAAGTCTCACAGAAACTGTCCTGAGCAGTGGACTGTGTCCAAGGAAGTGTCACACGTAGAGGAAGCCCAGTTTTCATGAAGGCACACCCTGGGCTGAACAATCTTTAATTGGCGAAGACAAATATTTCACAGGCAGCCTAAACAACTAGAACAAAGTTTCCAACAGTGGAAAACCTAACCACTACCCAAAACCCAAACAAACAAACAAACAAACCCCCCAGCCTTTAATACAATTCGCTGCATTCTATAGTTGTGCCAAGTTGTGACTATAAGCAATTCCAAGCAGGAAAGGCCACTCTTGATTTCTGTAAAGGATAGAGAAACTGGATTGAAATGTGCACTTTCATCCTGGCTGGCAACTTCCTAAGAGAGAATTGGTAATAAAAACATTTGCAACTAGAAGTTCAGTTTGTATTGAAGAGGCTAAGGCAAAGGGTTTAATTCTTCAGTAAAGTGCATGGCAAAATTATAGTGAGAAGTATCACAAAATTAACATGGATGAGAATCTAACTCATCTTCCATAAAAAAAAACTACATGAAAGGAAAATTTTATCTCAGTTTAACTGACAAGGAAATACACACTTACCCACTGTTTTTGTCATTTAAGAAAGACAATTTTTAAAAAATGTATGAGAGCAATTGAAGTAACATTTATATTGTAGGAGAAACACGGAGAGGAGAAGAGATAGTACTAAAGCTGTCAAGGAAACAGTATTTTTAAATTATCAAAAGTATGCAACTTGATGTCAGATTCTTGACTCTAACCTTCTGTCACTAGATAAATGATCTTGCAGAAGACATTTAATTTATATGCACTGAGACGTTTTGGGGCTAATAACAGCTTCACAGGATTGTTAGGTCAAGTTTGAAACATGAAAATATACACTATGATGCTGATGCTAATATGTAACTCGGTTTTTAGAACCTAAAGAATTTGCAGCTTTCTTAATAAATACAAGCACCTTCTGATTAAGAAAAAGTAAAATAAAAATCATGTTTACATGGTTTAATTCATTCAAGACCAAAATAATAAACAGATTTATAATCTTCTTATAAACCAGTAGAGGGCACCACCCACATATACTGCTAAAACTAGAGGCTAGAAGATGAGTATCGAGGAACATGTATGGGAATCTCTGGTATGCAAGACATCTCAGAAGAATATCATTTCATTTCCATCTCCCCAAAACTCTGTGAAGTAGAGGAAATGGAGACTTGGAGAAGTTAATTAATGCACCAAAATTCCCTTGCTCAAGTTTGCTCACATGATTGCCTTTCCACCATACTTTGTCTTCTCCCTGTGGAGTAAATACTCTGCTTCAATTGCAGGTACCCTAGTTTGATCTGTGTGATGTTATTATACTTAGGTGTCATTGCCCATTTCCACGTTTTATGATGTGGCTCATTTAGCAACGGGTTTCCTTAAACTCTTTATGCTCAGTTTCTTGTATGTCTGATGGGGCTAATCACAGTGTCTTCCTCAGAGTCACTGAGAGGCTTAAATAAGATAATATGGATAAGGGGAATAGAACCATGCCTGGCACACAGTACATTTTCAAGAAATCTCAATTGCTGTTAACGATTGCTACTACCCCACCATTAATATTTACTATCTAATAATTACTCATCTAGACAGGAAAGAAGAGTTGAAGTGCAAATATCTGAAGCTTAAACAGAAGAAGCTAAATGCTCTTAAATAAACATGTGTAATTAAAATTATCTTTCTTTCTATGCAATTCAGAAACCACTTAAGTCATTCCGGTGCCTATTTTCCAACATTTACCTTTTCACTGGAGACATAAAGGAACAGCTGGTTCAGACGCTGTCTGTATTGGCAGAAACTCAGGGCTAGGGTTCGGTGTGGTTCATGTGACATGCCTGCTCCTTTCTGAATTTGATAAGCCATATAGCTGACCCTCTGTATCCACAGGTTCAAGAATATTTAAAAAGCGTGTCTCTACTGAACACGTGCAGACCTTTTCTGTACATTCCCTAAACAGTTCTGTATAACAGGTATTTACACAGCATCCACATTGTATTTGGTGTTATAATCTAGAGATAATTCAAAGCACATGGGAAAATGTACATAGGTTATATACAAATACTATGCCATTTTGTATATGGGATTTGAGCATCTGCAGATTTGGGTACCTCCTGGGAAATCCATTCCTATGAATAAAGTGGGAAGCTATATTCTGATTTTACCTAGATTGTATTTTATTAATTAAAATCCATTTTCATGTGTAACACAATTGTATATAAACAATAAATATATGTTAGGGTTTTTTTTTTCTGTTGTTACCATAAATGGAACCTGGTTTTTACTTGAAGCCTTTTGTGATGGGGTCTACATCAGAGCATTATTTTAAACACATAGTGGAGTAAAACTGGAAATTCTCTAACTGCTAAGCTTAGGAAAACTCAATCTTCACAATCAGGTCTTTGAAAATGTTACTGCAAAATGTTTATAGCCAGTCAAATTTGTAACTCTGAATATAATGCTTGTACCCTGGGAGAAAATTGCTGGGGGTTCATTTATTTTCAATTATATGTCTGTTCCCATGAACTATTTTTTTATGGTTTTGATGGATGAAATATAGAAAACAATCAAAATTACTCTGTAATTGCTGCAGTTATTTACAAATCTAAGGTTTCTTTCCTTGAAAGATTAACTATATATTTGATTTTCCTCCATTAATAGGTTTCCATCTTCTACAAACAGTTCTCAGCACAACTGTGATTCCATCGTGTATCCCAGGAGAAGCTGATGACAACTGCACAGCTTTGGGTAAGCCCAGTTTCATCAATTCTGCATCATGGGATTACACAGTTTTCAACAAAGATGTAAATATGAATATGTGACAATAAAAAAGGGAGAGAAGTAGATGCTGTATTGATTTTTAACCCATTAATTAATTAGAGTTCTGGAAAAATACACGAAGGGGTAACTAGTGGGAAAGGGATCAGACATCTATTTATATATAAGGATTTGATCTTAAAAACTCACGGAATAAGGAAAATCTCATTTTTCTACAGAATCATCACTAAAAGACACACTGAAAGACTGGATCCCAGGCAAACGGAACACAGGAAAATGTTACTTTTATACACAGTAGCTTAAAAAGTGCATGTACATACATGTATATATGTAAAGAGGAACAAATGATGTCCTTTCTTACTTAAAATGTGTGTCAAACATTTTACTAAGGCATAAAGCTACAAAGATAGGGAATGAATAGTCTTCCCATCAAAAACTGCAGTCTCTGTGGTCCAAGTTCTGTATTCAGTCTGAGCTATTGAGTCAGGGGTTAGTTTGAGAAAACAAGATATTTTCCACAAAAATATTGCCTTCTCTCTCATCCCTCACCATCATGTTATCTGGAAGTTTGGTGGCCTTCATCCACCACTTCTTCCTTTTATTGTTATATGGGCAAGAGTATTATAATCAAGATTTTTTAAAATGATAATTTCATAAACATCCCTCACGGGAATTTTATTCGTAGGTTGCAACACTCTTTCCAACAAGATTCCTATTTTTTTTGGGGGGAGGTGGGGTACTGGGGATTGAAGTCAGGTACACTCGACCACTGAGGCACATCCCCAGCCCTATTTTGTAGTTTTTAATTTAAAGACAGAGTCTCACTGAGTTGCTTAGCACCTTGTAGTTTCTGAGGTTGGCTTTGAACTCAAGATCCTCTTGACTCAACCTCTGCCTCCAGAGCCTCTGGGATTACAAGATTCCTATTTTTGTTGTTGTATTTGCCTAACAGGAATTTCTAACTCAAAGATTGTCTAGTTTATACTCAGGTCTCAATGTAAGAGATGTCAGGAGACTTTCATTTCTTTGATGATAACCTCAACAATTTGGGAACACACCAAAACAAAGTTTACTGACTTAAAAACCTGTCATAGAACTAAACTCTCTTGAATTAATTAATGGTTTTAGCTTGGAATTGTTTTTGAGAATAATGAATTTTCAGTATTGTTTTGAGATCTGAAAAAACGAGGTGTTTTATTTGGAGAAGTGAATAATGCCTACTGTGGAGGGTAATGGTTTGTGTGTGTGTGTGTGTGTGCAGCTACCTTTTCTATCCATGAAGTTTGTCTTTTGAGAATTAAATCCTCAAGTGCTATTTTACTTTGTTTAGACTGTTGGATATATTCCTTTGGTCTAGGGAGTGTGATGCCTAGAGTGGAGTGGTTTTCTCTTCCCAAAAATGCTCCTGGACTGATTGGCATCTGACCTGTTCTGTGAAGTTGCTCAGTGATTACTGTTGTGAAAGGATGATTAATGCCCTGAGTCCAAGAGGGCAAAAGAATGCTTTCAACTTTCCATTTCCTTTACAGTTCAGATGGAAGACAATCCACGTGTGGCTCAGGTGTCAATAACAAAGTGCGGCTCTGACATGAATGGTTACTGCTTGCATGGACAGTGCATCTACCTGGTGGACATGAGTGAAAATTATTGCAGGTAATATGCCCAAAATAAGTATAGACAGTGTTTAAGCTTACATTTCTGTTTTTGTTTTAAATTTTGACGTTACTGTATATTTCCATGGGTAGCTGTATCCATAGTTGCTATAGACTTTTAGAAACTTTGTTAACTTTTTTGAAATTAGGGAACAGATAGTAGTTTTCAAATGGTACAGATACTTCATGGATGCACTGTCTGGAGGGACTCAAATGCCCTCCCACTTGCCATGATAGCAACTCCACTTTTAATTTTTTCATTGGACTTCACGTCAGTCATTGTTTTAAGAATTGATTCCACTGATTTAGACAGAAAGTATCTCAATCCTACAAAGCTTACAAAACACCATTCTAGTCAACCAGCCCCTTGGCAGCTAAATCAAACTGTCATTTTGATACCACTATTTAGCCTGAGAGCTCTGTGGAGTCATTTTGTCAATGTCGTACCAACTTAATATTCAATTTTTATAACTTCTAGCAAATCGCTGATTTCTTGCATTACACTGTAAGTCTAGTTCTTAGGAAAATAATTCATAAACATGATGTCTTGAAAGAATTGATTTTTGTCTTGTATTTTTCTTCAGATGTGAAGTGGGTTACACTGGTGTCCGATGTGAGCACTTCTTTTTAACTGTCCATCAACCCTTGAGCAAAGAATATGTGGCTTTGACTGTGATTCTTATTATTTTGTTTCTTGTCATAGTCGCCGGTTCCATATACTACTTCTGCAGATGGTAAGCCAGTGCTTTCTTTATATTCTACTTTTATAAATTACACAGTGCAGACCTATAAACTGAGTAAAATATGAACATACTATTAGTGGAATAAGTGTGCATTGATGATATGTATAGAGATGTTCTAGCTGTAGAACATCTGGATAGAACTTCATTATTAGCCTTGTTACTTATTACTTAAGTGGTCGTCTGAAAGTCCAACAGGGAATATCAGTTCCTTTGTAAAATATGGACAGAAATTCTTATCCTACAATCACCAGACTACTTTTAATACTGAGTATGATAATCTTATACATGCAAAATTAAACCATGAGGCACGATACTGCTACTATGCTTAGATTCTTGTATTTACTTTATTAGGTCAAATTTTTATTTCATAGAACACAGCTTGTAAACTAATAATCCCAGAGTCTTGGGATCTTAAAATGAAAGATAGACCTGTAGAAATTAGTTTTCAGGAAATTGTAAAACCTTACTGATAGAATTGGTTCAGGTCAGTTCTCTAAACCAGTCATATCCCATTCTCATGTACAATGTTGTCACAAGATGATAACCGGTAGATTTTGTAGGTTAGGACCAGACTGTGGGACTGGTGTGAGTTAGTTAATAACAGTTGTCTTGAAAATGTCACCTTTTAAAATCCTTCTTATTTGGAAACTGGTACAAATTGTTCAGTGAACTTTTCAGTTTCAATTTACAAATTGTTCAGTAGTGAAGGTTAAGAGTGTGCTACTTTGTCCATATTTGATTCATAGAATCTATCGAATAATAATGCCTTCCTAATTAGTTATCATTACAACATGAAGTGATATTAAGAGAGAGAAGGCAAAAGAGAAAGAGAAGGGAAGAGAATGGAAGGGGGAAGAGAGAAATGGAATCTCTTCAGTAAATTTGACAGTATTCATGAGCATGTTAAGACCTTTGAGAAGTCTTTAAGCCATTTCCTTCCAAACTTGTTTGACTAAAGAACACTACTCCCTTCCTTCCTCCTATTGTCACCTTGTCCAACCTAAACCCAGGCACTTCTGTCATTTTGGACACATTCTTCTAATGTGCTTTTGGATTCCTTATATTTGTTTCTTTGGTTAACATACTTTTTCTTATAATTATTAAGTACAGTGCTAACAGTTTCTTTTCTGAATATTTCCAGGTACAAAAATCAAAAAAGCAAAAACTCAAAGAAGGAATATGAGAGAGTGACCTCAGGGGAACCAACATTGGCTCAAGTCTGAACGGCTCAGGGATGCACAGCATTCCTGGTTAATGTTAATATTCCTATTTTATTAATAATATTTATGTTGGGTCATGTGTTAGGTCAACAACAGCATATTTTTAATATGCTTAGAAAGTGTTTGTATTTTTGTTTTATTTTTTTGACAGACTATTTGCTAATATATTATGTGTAAAAATATTTAATATCAAAAGAAAAGAGATATTTTTATAAGAAATAATTTCCTGAGCTAAATGCTTTATTGAAAGCTTCAAAGCTTATATGCCTGCTGCACAGGGCTTAGGAATGAGCAATGTCCAGTTCATTGTTCAGGAAGTGTCAGCCTGTGACGGATTTCTGTAAACCTAAATATATGGTCAAACCAATCTTATAAGTAGATTCTTTTCTACTACTCAAATCAGTAATAATTTACTTGACTATGCTATGGTTTGATGCATTAGTTTGGCACCACTGTTTCATGTATTAAAACAGTAATACTATTGGGATTTGGGAGAAACAAATACAGGTCATTTGCTAAACACTGCATATTTGAAATAAACTAAGTTCAGGAAGGATGGCCTCTTCATTCCTATGTGGACTAATTTGATACATATCTTCTTGGAGGGTCAGTGGCCCATCCCTAATGCCAACCCACAACTGCAGAAAACTGTCAGCAACTTACCTGATTCTCTTCAAGTCAAGAGAACAGAACACTTTGTCATCTTTCATGTCAATAGTGGGTATTCCATAGCTTCACAATCTTTCACTTTTGTCCAATACATTGTTTATGTGAGGTAATTGTTGCTTGAGAGGCAATTTGGAAAAAATACATAAATTTGTGCTTCTTTTTAGGGTGTTTGGTTTCACAGGAGATTTGTTGATTTCTATGAGTAAAGCAGAGTCCAAAATATTATAAGCTAATTATTATTTTAAAATAGAACAGTCTTTCTTCATGTTGTCTAAAAATGGAAATGCAAGTATTTCATTTTCTATTCGACAGTTTTACTCACAAACAGTTTAGTAAGTAGCTTCTTCTAGAACTTAAAGTTCTATATTTTAAAAATATCCTGATACAGAAAGTGGAAAATAATAGGAAAAACAAATTGTATTTTTCCAAATGAAAAGCTCTATCTGAAAGTTTTTAAAATGTAGAGACTTAACTATACCTTCCCATGGAGGCTGAGATGAAAGTACCCCCCTACACACTTTTCCCATGTGTCATTTGTTTATTTTCTGGAAGAACCTGAGATTTCTTCTACACTCTGAGCCTATAGGTCTCAGTGAGTTAAGGATATTTTGGGCAATTGCACAGGAGACAGGGCTGTCATCACCTTTGGCTTTCATGGCAGGCTACCTCCCCAAAGGCTAACTCTCTTAGTAGCATCTCTGTATCACATACCAGGTCAGGGAGGGTCTTCTTCCTCTACCTTTTTCCTGGCATGTACTAGGGCAACAGAGATCATAGGTTGAGTCACCTCTGGAGTACCAGGTGCTAGGACTTGCCTCCAGATGGAGCCATGGATTATATACCCTGATGTGTTCACATGGCTCTCCTGTGTAATCCTGGCCTGGCTCTTGCCATTAGGGAAACAAGCAAACAAAAGAAACAAAAATCTATACTTAAACATATTTATGTGCAAGCACTCAAGTACACATGAGCTCTATTGGCCATTGAATTACAGTCATTTGTTGTTCTATCAACTAATATGTGAAACTTGAAAGCAAGATAAAAGGAAAATAAAAATCAGTGCAACTTAAAAGTATATTTCATGTTTACTATAGCTGAAATCAAATGTGTTACATAAGAGCACATTTGAAATCCAATATATACTTATTGACACCTACTGAATGTAATGCAAGTCTGCATATTTTCAGTAATCTTGTCTATTTCAAAGAAAATTTATTGACTAAGAACTCAACTACAATCTATTTCATTAACAAAAGCTTTATTGATAGCATCTTGGTATTGGAATATGAGTCTATCTTCAGCAATTCAATTCATATTATATAACATGGTGCAAGTAGTTTTGTATATTTTTCTCTTTACTAAAAGTGCTTAAAAACCATCCCCATAGGGATGGGGATGTAACTCAGTAACAGAGCGCTTGCCTAGTATGTGCGAGGCCCTGAGTTTTATCCTCAGTACTGCAAACAAACTAACAAACTAACCCCTGAAAGAGTTAAATTTTTATTTACAAATACATATTAAATAATGAAAAAGTATAACTCAGATTGCATTTTGTGGATGAAAATTAGCAAAAAGTGATTGTTTTAGTGAGGATCATGCTGAGTATACATTTAAAAAAGATTGCTATCAGTTCATGTTTCCTACAGAAAATGAAAAGTATTTGGCTCACTTAGTTATCTTCCTCATTTTACAGATTTCTAACTATGTCTCAAAGAAGCTACACACACACACAAACACACACACACACACACACACACACACATTTAATGTACTGACTACCAAAGCAATCCCAGAATCAAAAATGTGTAATTTATGATCTTTCACCAAGATCAACCAATAATCCAGTAGACATACTCTATAACCTGGACATTAAGTTCTGTGATTGGTACTAAAGGTTTAACCATAAAATTGAGATTTATGTACTATTTGAACATCTGTAATCCAATACAATTCTGTTCTCCTACACATTCTTTTGCTTTCATCTCTCTGTGAAAAGTCAAAACAATGAGAACAATGATGGAGGGGAATGACTTTGAACACAAAGTTTTATTTTTGAGTCCTTGAATGGAGAGTTAACTGAATTTAATGCCATTGGGAATCAAATCAATTTTTATTCAGCAAATACATGTGTCTAATTTATGCTTAATAATAGATTTAAAATCTCTCTGACTCATGTTCATAATTTTTGCTCCAATTTTATTCTGTAGAATTTTGAAAACAAAATGTTTGATTTGATGGCCAACATTTTTTGACTTTTTCTATTCTTTTGGGAGAAATAGGAGCATAAACAGTGTTTCTGGAGTACCTTTTGAAGTTTTAACATAATAGTAATGATTTCTAAAATATATCTGTTATTTTAACCTGATGATGTTAATGTAATATACTGTATTTTTCTTTTTGCCCTTTTTTGCACTCTGTAATTGCACTTTTTAAGTTTGAAGAGCCATTTTGGTATACAGTTTCTATTAAAGATGGTATGGAACATAAAGTTGCACTACATGCATTTTAAAATAACTTATTTGATGACTATGAATTTTATCAGAATCCTGAATTGTATCAATTTGTTTGTGTTCACTATCAGCTTTGATAATTGTGTACCTTAAGACATTGAAGGAGAATATAGATAATTTACAAGACATTGTTAATTTTTATTTATTTGTGTGTGGAACTGGCAAAAAACACAATTGAGAAATAAAAGTGCATTAAGCACCATCCGTAAAAATCTGTACTTTCAATGTAGTCTCTTTCTTCTATTTTATTTTTCCTTTGCTATTTTTTCCCACAATCTATTAAAGGGCTTAAAAGTAGTGACAGAATTATAATGTGTGTCCATATAAAGACATAATGCTCTGAATTTGCAAATAAAAAAAATGAGTCACATTAGTTATAAAACTCTAAGTGTTCATATCTTTTACGAGAATATTTTAAAGAATATATTAAAAGAGTAATTCTGCAAAGAATAATATTCTACTGAGAAGTACCATTTTAAGGTATATATTAGCCCTCAGCTTATGCTAAGAAACTGGGCATATGCTTTCAGAGAAGAAAACATGGGTTCCCTGTGATGCATGGAGGCACCACAGTAGTGATGGCTTCCTTGCTACACTGCTTCAATAATCTGCAGACTAGTTTGTGTGTGTGTGTGTGTGTGTGTGTGTGTGTGTATGTTGCTAAGGGTGCAACCCAGAGCCTTGTGCATGCTAAGAGTACACTCTAACACCGAGCTATATCCCAGCCCTGCCCAGAGAGTACTTTATACATTTCTTAGCTCCTTGGGTCCTTCATTAGGCTACAGGGAGGGGTGGGAGCCATGACTGTGATCATTTTACAGAGAAGTTAAATAACCAGTGGCAATGAGCTGTTAGGAAAAATGAAGTCTTACGACCCCCAATTCTCCCGCAATTCTGATCAGGGGCTGCAGAACATTGTGAGGAGATAGTCTCAAATCTAGTTTAGAATTTCTGCGGGAAAAACAGGAATTCTAAAAAAGTAGAATTAATGGGATCTTACAGAATCATCAGACTGACTCAGTGTAAAGTCTGAGAACCTGGTGGGTGAAGGAAAGGAACTAGAAACATTTTTTTTTTTTCTCTTAGCTTCCAGGACACTACCCTGACCTGGTTTTCTACTTACTTCTGAGTCTCTTGCTAGATCTTTATCAATCTCTCTCATCCCCCACCACACACCTGTAACGTGCAATGCCCCAGAGCTCAGTCATGGACATTTTTTTTTTCTGTATAGCCCTCTCACTCCTGAATGCACATAGTCCCATGTCTTTAATTGCCATGTATATAACAATTACTCCCAGCCTAGATATTTCTCCTGAATTCCAGGTGTCCATAACTACCTGCACCATTTCTCCACTTGAATGGTCACAAGAGAGTCAATAGTAACATGTTTAGAAATCAATATTCCCCTAAAATATTTCCTTCAGTAATGTTCCCATCTCAGTCAAATTTGATTCCACCCTTCTTGTATCTTGGGTCCAAAATCTGTTATACTTTCTGGAAAGTGCTGAGTGATTCATCTTCAAGTGATTTCAGAGGGGTGTCCCCTCAACTTTTACAGTGATAGTGGAAAAAGTTGTTTTGAAAAGATTGTGCAGAAGGGAAAAATTCTAAAAAACCAGGGTTAGAATGTCACAATTTTCAAGACAGAATTATAGGTACTGAATTCAAATTGACCAATTAATGAATATATTTCACCTCAGATGGTCATAAAACATAAAACATAAATCCAATTCCTTATGTTGCAACACAGATTCATTAAGGACAGATATGAAATATGGATTTGCTTTAATTTTTCTGTGTTGCTACTAGTGTATGGTAATTATCCACTATACAAAGCTGAACACAGATCCTCCATTTTTGCACTGAGTTTATCTGAATTTCAGAGCAATATTTGAGAAAAATATTCCACAAATTACATATGAGTCTGTAGTACAATGTATTTACTGAGAAAACAAGCACAATTTAGACTCATTTAATAGGGGTAGCATAAGTGGATCTGTTATGTGTGACTGGATGATACACAACTTTCCCTCCCTCTTACCCATCTTTTCTTTCTTCTTTCTTCTTTTCTCTTCTTTTCTCTTCTCTTCTCCTCTTCCCTCCTCTTCTCTTCTTTCCTGTCCTTTCCTTTCCATTCCTCTCTCTTTCTCTCTCTCTCTCCCTCCCTCCCTCCTCCCTCCCTCCCTTTCTCTCCCTCTCTCTCTCTCTCTCTCTCTCTCCTGGGAATTGAATCCAGGAGTGCTCTACTACTCTTTTACATCCTCGTTCTTTTTCCCCTTTATATTTTTATTTTGAGGTAGAGTCTTGCTAAGTTATGCAGGCTGGCCTCTAAATTTTTGATCCTCCTGCTTTAGTCTCCTATGTAGCTGGGATTACAGATGTGCACATAATCAGCAATACACTGTGAATAAATAGTTTTGCTATGCTCTTGGAGAAAATATATGTAATTATACCATCAGTGGCCTTTCCAATCTATTTGAAAAGATGTTTCTATTATCTTTTCAGTTTTATCCCTTCCTCTAGGGATGGCAGAATTGAAACCAAGGAAATAATATGTTATATTCCCTAACCTCCAAGTTGCTATCAGGAGCAGCTCACTTTCTTAAAAGAATGTTAAAATCAATGCTCTATTAATCAGTCAATCAATATTAGTTGAAAAAACTTTTTACATCTAGTGATTTACAAGAGATTATGAAGTAATCAAAAAAGTGTAAAATATACTTAGAAGAGGAATTCAAAGTCATGGGGACATTTAAAAAACTAAAGCTTTGGTTATTAGGGTTTCCAAGGAAAAAAATCCACAGTTCTACCTTAATCAAGAACTTTGTAGGACAGATATGGGAGATTCCACAGAATTAAAGTAAAAATCAAAGAACAGGGCAGTTCAAGTGAACTGCTTTTCTGTTTTTAGAAACCATGAACTCCAACCATTTTTACTGTTTGGCTGTGATCTACTACAGCAACATGTCATTGCCAAGCTCTGCAATATGACTCACCCTTCGGCTAAGGGAGGGCATTTTAGTTGAGAAAAGTACCAACTTTTATCTAATGGAAAAAACAAAACAAAACAAAACAGTGCTATTACCAGAGAAGAATGAATGCATTCTTAACAGATGAAAGCCAGAAGCCCACCATATATACCAGATAGTACCAGGCCAAATAATTTAGAGACAAGTGATATCAATAGAGAAAGTTTTATTGAAAGGCAATACTTTAACTGGATCTTGGAAAGTTGATGGTACTTTGACAAGCAAAGAAGAGATTGTAGGACATCACAAATAATCAGCAAATATACTAACCATAGAATTAATATCAGCAGACCATCCCAAAAGTAGCAGATCAAATCATCCCTACAATAGCGGAGGATATAAGTTTAAGAATATTTAAGGATTTCACTTGAAGGACATTCAAAGTCATGTTGAGAAGATAAGCTTGACATTAATGGGCAATAGGGAATCATTTAAAACTCATGATCAGGGAAACGACACTATACATTGGTGTGATAGGCAGAATCCCCATGCCCTCAGCCTAAAGAGATCTGTGTCCAAATCCCTGAAACCTGTGAATATTTACCTCATGTGGCAAAGGGATGTTACAGATGAGAGCAAGGTTATGAACTGGAGATTGGAGGTTTCTGGGTTAGCCAGGTAGGCAGATAGGCCCACTCTAACCATAGGATTGCTGAAAAGTGGGAGTCATTCATGGCTGTCGTCAGAGAGATATGACATGAGAAACATTTGACCCACATTTTTGATGAAGGAAAGGAGCCACAAACCAAGACATACTGGTAACCTATGGAAGAAAGGCCAAAGAGGTGAGGCCAAAGATTGTCTTTTATGGCTGCTAGAAAAAATGGAGTCCAGCAGATTCCTGGATTTTTATGCACTACCAACACTATGACTT
The DNA here is from genome assembly GCA_020662805.1 of Glaucomys volans. Lineage (NCBI taxonomy): Eukaryota > Metazoa > Chordata > Mammalia > Rodentia > Sciuridae > Glaucomys > Glaucomys volans. The sequence goes on along the minus strand of JAJEJO010001598.1, from coordinate 360,782 downwards.
TAGTTCAATGAGGCTTATGTTGAACGTCTAATCTACAAGATAATAAATACTGTTGTTTTAAGTCACTAATAAATGGAAATTTGTCGTAGCAATACTAGAAATCTGCAATAGTTAGTGTTTTGGAAAGATTGCAAAGAGATTATTCAAGAAGATTGAGAGGAAAAGGCTGGAGACAGAGAAGCCAGCCAATGGAATGCTGCAAATAGCCAGGATGTCCAACTGAGGAAGGTTTAGACTGGAATTTTCTCTGAGAGAGCAGAGAGTAGGAGGACAAGTTTGACATATCACAATGGGATAATTGAATATATATAGTGGTTGGATATGGAACAAAAGCAAAGTTGGAAATAATTCAGTTTAGGAAAGAAGAAAATTAATCTAGTTTAAACATGTCGAATCTAAGATAACAGCTGGGCATATCTATAGAAATAGCATATTGACTATACTTGGCAGTATCTCAAAATAACATACTGTTTTATAATTCACAAAACACACATCTATTAACTCTTTGTTTATGCGCATATTTCCAGGAGATGGAAGGCAGAGATTAATAATTATTACTTACAAGAACACACAGGGCTGGGGGTATAGCTTAGTGGTTAAGCGTATGCTTAGAATGTGCGAAGCTCTGGGTTTGATCCTTGGCATCAAAACAAACAAAACAAGAAAGAGAGAATACAGTCTCCAGAAAGATTGTGATTTGCAAAATCACAGAACTCATAGAAGAAACCAGATGTCCTGAGTCCCAAGTCACCTCCTTAGCGGTGCCTTTCCAGTGCAGAGTTCAGGAATATGGTTGTCACTAAAGTTGGAATGGTGGAAACCCCAATCACCAAGACTATGGATGAAGCCAGCAAAACACTTCAAGTTGAAAACTTTCAAGGAATGAGAGTACAGGGAAAATGCAACAAAGGTAACCAAACCAAACCAAATACAATGAGTATAGGAAATTTTTTTGTCTAAGAAATTGGTAAAAGAAAAATAATCTTTCAAGAGAAAATAAATGGTTAAATATTTCATTCCTTCATTCAAGCATTCACATACTTATTGAGGATCTTACTCTACTCCATCTTGAGAATAAGTGATGTGCAAGATGGACAAAACCTGAAATTTATATTCTAGTATGAAAAGAGAAAATAAATACTAATAACAATAATAGTAGCAAACACTTATATAGAGCTTACAGAGTTTCGTTGTTAAGCTTTTTGATCATAACTTGATAAATCCTTGCAATAATCCTATGACATGTAATTATTTTCATAAGATGTGCTTTTTTTTTTTTCAGACCAGGAAATGGAAGCAAAGTAATTTGCCTAAGTTTTCATTGGAGGTGATAAAATAAGATAGTAAAATAATGTGCTATGATTTTAGGGTGACTTTAGCTAGGGTGATCAGGGAAATAGCTCTATGGAGGTGAATAAATGAACAGAGATAGAGAAATGAGGCAAAGTTGACCAAATATGCAGAACCAAGGTATTCTTGGACTGGAATAATAAAGACCCTAATGTGCAAAAGATTTTAAGATCAGTGTGGGCCAGAGCGTGCTCTAAGGACTGTGGTAAGAGAAGTCAGATGTGTAGTCAAGAATAGTAAGTGTAGGGCATGTAGTGCTTTGCTTTTAATTATTAAAAATGCAATTAGAAATTATCAAAGGGTTAGAGAAAGGATGGTAATGGAATTTGTATTTCAGAAAGACCAGTTTATCTGTTCTGTGCAAAATAGACTGAAGTGGAGCAAGACAGAAACCTGGAAAACAAGATGGGAGGCATTTAATTCACTCACCTCAGTTACAGCAAGACTAAGACAAAGCTGGCGGTAGTGGAGGTAAAGAATAGGGTCGAAGTTGAGGTGTTTCTGGTATATGCTTTAAATTAACGGACTTACTGATAGTTATAACCAGGAAGGCACTAGGAAAGCATGGCAACCCAGGAAAAAGAAAAAAAGAAATCCATGATGTATAGCAATAGTCAACCCTGTTTGGTACAAAAGAAATATAGACGGGAAATACACACACACACACACACACACACACACACACGGGAAAGGGAAAATGCCTCTTCTGGCATTTTGATTTCTTAATGTAATGAAGGTTGAATGTATTTCTAGGGATGTTTAAGGGGGAGGCCAGACTGCACTGGATTAAGGAGGTGGTGGTGGCTGCCCGTGGAAAATACTCATCTAGAATCGTGTCTGGCAAAGAGAAAGTCAATGTCAAGCTCTCAAGTGTTCAGTTGTTGATTAAATAGTTTTCAAATTAGCCAGTCTTTCTGCTTCTCTCTTTGGACTTCTCTCTTTGTGTTCTTTAAAATCTATAGTAAAGTTCAGTAGACCCCAGGAAGGAATATCCACTGGATTTCACTTCTAGTCATCTCTGGTATTCATATCACAGATAAATGAGAGCTGGCTCTCACCCTAAGTTTCAGGAAAGGGACCCATGCATGTGAGTCATATGCTTACATAAGATGCAGGCTAGATTAGTGGGAGAATCTGGTTGTGGGAATATAAATAAGCCCCTTATCAGTGGGCAGGGCCTCTTTATACATGGGTTGGGCTACGGAACAGAAAGCTGAATTGAAGAATACACACAGGAGCTATACTGAAAATTCATTCCCCCTCCAATGCACGGGAAAGCTCCTGAGCCTGTTGGTGGTGTTGTGTAATTTAGAAATTATGAATAGGAGGTTTCAGGTTAATGGACATAAATCTTAGTTGACTTTTCAGAGGTAACAATTTGCTGTCCTTGATATGAGACTGCAAAACCTAACAATAAAGAGCTACCTTATGACATTGTTTCTGCTTCTTTAATTTGTGTTTTCAAAGACTCTCCAAGTCTAGAGCCTCTGCTGCAGTATTCCTTAGTCAGGAGTTCAATCCCCTGTAGTTACATGCTTGATATGTGTTTCTTTTCTGGCCATTTGCCATTAGTATTTCATAGAAGAGTTCAACATTTATTACTAATAAGATGGTAATGAATCATTCCTCATTGTGACCAAGATAGTTTATAATGAAGTCCCAAATTGGACTATAACAGAAATAGTTTCTGAATCTACGCCCATACTATCTGAAATTTGGGTCCTAAAGTAACATGTAAGAAACTGATCTTGGGAATTAAATCACAAGAGAAATAACTGAATTCCATTGAAAGTCCTTGACACAGAGAAAATGCGAATTCAATTTATAACATAAAGAAGAATGCTTTTGCCACAGATATTAATCAATTTTATAGCATTTTCTTGTCACAATGTGCAGCATTTGGTTTGGGGTCTGAAGTATATAAGGAAACAAATCCCACAGTCCATGAACCTTGAAAACAGCCATACATCAGATCAGAGCAATTGAAAAAGATTTTCTTGGGCATGCATTCCACCCAAGGAGAGTCCCAGGGTCAGGCTCCAAGTGTCACTCACCAGCATCAGCAGCAGGTCCTGTGTCAATGGAAAGCGGTGATGTTATGTGGTGTTCATGTATGTGTGTGTGTGTGGGCACGCGCGCGGTTGTGGGCATGTGCGTGTGCGTGGTGTTTAACAAGAAACTGAGAGTCTTATAAAAACTTATGGCTAATTCTGACATTTTTAAAAAATGGTATACTCTAGACTCCAGAAAATTGTTTTTATAAGTTTCTGTTTTAGTGTTTGATTTAATTGACTAAGTTTGAAAGTACTGCCAAATAAAAATTAGCTTAAAGGTTATCCTTTCCCCTTTTTTATGTTCTAGTTAGACTTGACAATAGAATGCATTTTGTCACATCATACATAAATGGAGTATAACTTCTCATTCTTCAAGTTGTACATGATGTAGGATTACACTGGTAATAAAATCATACAAGGACATAGAGTTATAATGTACAATTCATTCTATTATTCTTCCTACCCCATAACCCTTCACTTCCCTTCACTCCCCTCTGTCTAATCAAAAGCACCTCTATTCTTCCCTAGCCTCATCCCCTCTTATTGTGAATTAGCATCTGCATATCAGAGAAAACATTCAGCCTTTGGTTCTTTGGGATTGCCTTATTTCAATTAGCATAATATTCTCCAGCTCCATCCATTTATAGGTAAATGCCATAATTTCATTCTTCTTTAATACTAAGTAATACTCCATTGGGTGTGTTTGTGTGTGTGTGTGTGTGTGTGTGTGTATCACATTTTCTTTATCCATTCATCTGTTGAAGGATACCTACGTTGGTTCCATAGTTTAGCTATTGTGAATTGAGCTGCTATAAACATTGATGTGACTGTGTCACTGTTGTGTGCTGATTTTAAGTCCTTTGGGTATAAACCCAGGAGTGGGATAGCTGAGTCAAACGGTTGTTCAATTCCAAGTTTTTCCTTTATACCTTAAAATTAGCACAATTAACATTTTGATTTCTAGTTTTGCAGTTTTTCCTGTGTGTGTGTTATGGTTTGGATGTGAGGTGTCCCCCAAAACCTCACATGTGAGACAATGCAAGAAGGTTCAGAGGAGAAATGAGTGGGTTGCAATAGTCTTAACCCAACAGTGAATTAGTCCCTGATGGGACTAACTGAAGTGGTAGGGTGTGGCTGGAGGAGATTGGAACTGAGGCTTTGGGGTATATATTTTGTATCTGGAGAGTGGAGACTCTTTCTCTCTCTGCTTTCTGATGATGTGAGCTGCTTTTCTCTGCCACACTCTTCCACCTTGATGTTCTGCCTCACCTCCAGCCCTGAGGGATGAAGCCTGAAGTTTGTGGATTGAGACCTCTGAAACAGTGAGCCCTCAAATAAACCTTTCCTCCTCTACAATTGTACTGGTCAGATCATTTAGTCACAGCAGCGAAATAGCTGACTAAAACAGTGAGTGATTGTGGGTGTTTACATGCACATGTATATACAGAAATGAAGTCATTCTTGGTGCATCATTTTCTATCTTGTTTTTATCACTTAACAATGAAATATTATTGTTTAATAACATTTTAATGACAACATGATCCTAAAACAATACTGTATTACTAAATGCAAAAGTTGTTTCCACTTTTCCATAGTTGTAGATAAATTTGGATGAAAACCTTTGTAACAATCAAGCACCTCTCCATGATTATTTCTTTAGAATGAGTGTCTAAAAGTGAAATTACTGGACCAAAGCTGAGAATATGTAAAATTTTGCTTTGGGATATAATTTTCAGCAATTACTTTTTAAAAATACAGACAAAAATTTTTTTACACTTGTATTAATACTAACAGGAGACCTGGCAAGTTATTTAATCACCAGTTACCCTATTGCAATAGCTAAACTAAAATGGGCCCTTGGGGAGAGAATCCCAGTAAATGGAGACCTCTGAAAATACCACACGTTTGTGGAGCTTACTTTTACAGTTCAAGGTAATCAGAACATTCAATGTATGCTCATAAGAAAAAAGACATATCATTAATTAAAATATCTCCCACCTGAGGAACTTCCACAATGTGCCCTCCAGAATAATTGGCTAGACTGTTTCACCAAAGAAGAACATTCTGTCTTTCAATTATAGAGTAGCCTCCTTGAGACTTGATCTCCAAGAAACTTTGTAAAATTTTCCAAATAAGCGAATCTAGCAATGACTTGCCTGCTAAGAATCCTAACCCCTCACCCACAAAAATCATATGTATATATAACTAGAGAGTTCAAACCTGGGCACATCTCTCATCTTCTTTTCGCTGAAAGGTGAGGGTCTCCTGCACCCTCTATGAGCATGAATTTCCTTGCTGTTCTAAGTAAATCTTACTGTGCCTTGCTTATTCTTTCTGTGATGAGTAGAAAGCACTTCATTAGTTCCAAGTTGAGCTCCCCCTCTCTTTGAACATCCTTGAATCCCCTTTGGTGACATTATAAGCTTTTAAACCCTCTTACTTCATCATTCTTCTGTCCTTAACAATTTGAGGACATTTTCAGATAGCATGTAGCTCTGCCTCTGAATACTTCAGTGTTTATTTCCCAAGAAAAAGGATATTCTCACATAACCATAGTCAAATTTTCAAAAGCAGGAAATTTAACAGTAACTGAATACATTTTCTAATACTCCACTAAAGTGTCAACAATTGTGCTAATATTGTCCTTCAGGGTAATTTCTTCTTCTTTTTTTTTTCTCATCCAGAATCCAATTCAGGATCATGGGTTGTATTTAACTGTCAAGTCCTTTAATTTCCTTTAATCAGAAACAGTTCCTCAGCATTTCTCTGTGTTTCTTGATCTTGATCTTGACATTTGCAAAGATTACAACACAGCACTTTTCTGAAAGTTTCCACATTTGATAGCAGTTTCTGATTAAATTCAGGTTATGCTGCTTTGCAGGGAACCTATTAGAAGTAATAGTATAGTACATTACATTACACTAGAAACCCTAAGATACTGATTTATCACAACAGTGTGATACTAACTTTGCTTACTTAGTTAAGTTGAAATATGTTAGATAGCTCCACCAGAAAGTTATTATTTTTTCTCATAATTAATAACTAATTTGTGGGAAGTATTTTTGGACTATGTACATATGCTGTTTCTTGTCACTATTTAACCCACTGGTTTTAACATTCACTAATGGAATTTTGAATTTTATTATTCAGCACTTATTGTGAGGAAGAAATTTTTTCTGAAGCTTTATTTTTATGACTATGAACTTAAGAATACTTGTTTTATCTCTATTCATACATTAAACAAAAGGGGACTTTCATGCTTACAATCCAGACTAAGATGCAGCCAAGGCTCAGGAACCTAGAGCCTGCTGCTTAATCTAGAGCAGTCTATGTTAATGTCTCTGTGTATATCTCCTCATCTCGGTAGGGAATCTACCTCATAGGATTGCTTTAAGGATTCAATGAATTAATACATGCAAAATACCTAGAACACTACCTCCAGATACTGAATGTCTAATAAGTGCCATCTGCTATTAGTATTTCAAAAGAATACAGTTCCGTGCAATTGTGCTTAATTGAGAGAAATTATAAATTTAAATCACTTGTTCAAATCACTTCTCGTTACTTCTAAATTACATCTGGCAAGATTGCATTTCTCTCATATAATTAAACCAGCTGCGCTTTCGTGTTTGTGACACCTGATGAGTTTCAGCAATGCATTCTTAACTTTTGTCAGACACACTGGGCAATAGAAGGCAGGGACATGCATAACTTCCCTGTAGCTTGCATGAATAGTGGAAGGTGACATCATGGAAAGCTGGTGGTTGAAGCACTTCCTTTCAATGGGACATACGGTCTCCTTAGCGTCAGTATGGTGGCAGAAGGCATTGGAGAATACTCACCTTTTGCTGTGGCTTGCTGTCATCTCATGTCAATAGAGAAGGCTCAGGGCCACCTTGGTGGGGGGTGGTTGCTGTTTCTATTTTATAGGCTGCAGTCCAGGAGCAGGAAGAGGAAGCACAGTAGTCTGTGCAAAGTCAGAAGAGACCTTAGGAAATTGAGCTGGAGGGACTGGAAATCAGAAATGTGAAAATGTCTGTAAAGATATTAATAAAAATGCTAATTTTAAGAACACAAGCTTAGGCATCACATAAACTTTCAATGAATAAGGAATAAATTGCCAGTTAGAACATAAGTTGATATGTATTTTTGAAAATCTGTCTCATTAAACAGCATGAATCTTCAGCTGGTAATTATAGTTTGGAATCAATTGTGAAGAAATATTCTGAAATTGTTATTTGTTTTTGTTTGGGGGGTGTTGGTACTGGGGATTGAACCCAGGGACATTTTACCAATGAGCTACATCCCCAGTCCTTTTTATTTTTTTTATTTTAAGACAAGGTCTCACTCAATTGCTTAGGACCTCACTGAACTGCTGAGGCTGACCTTAAATTTGTGATCCCCTTGCCTCAGTCTCTCGGATTGCTGGGATTACAGGCAAGTACTGCTATGCGTGGCCATGTAGATATAATATAAATATAAACATAATGAATAATTATGCTCATTATAATATCATTTATAATAGCAGAAAGTTGGAAACATCTTATATCTCCAAATAATGAATCTACAAAATGAAACTAATGTTCATGTAAATAGTTTAATGACGTTGGGGAATGCTCACCACTTAATGTCAAATTAAAAAATTATGATATAAAACTGTGTGAGTGGGTCCTCCTCTGGGAAGCAAATAATTTGGGGCATGATAATGTCTGTGACAGATAAAAGAGAGGGAATAAGAACAGCAGTGGCGAGGACAGATTTAGCATTGTAGGTCTGACAACTGTAGGAGGAGAGAGGAAAGAAGGAGAGTTGAGTAAGAGGAGACAGACTGAGAAAGTCGTGGCCTGTAAGAGTGCTGGCTCAGGGATGACTTGAAGAGGACCCTGCTTTGGGCATAAAGGCCCAGACCCAGTCTTCACTGCCAAGCTCAGTCATGTGCTAGGGGGGCCGTTGGAGAGCCTGAATAACTGAGCACTCTCCAATACTGTGGCCAATTTCAAAGAGGCTGTGCTGAAGATTGTGGCTCCTTCACGCCTCACAGTTGTTTGATAGGTTCTTTCTTGATGAGAGATCTGATGGTGTACCTCCATGCTGCTAAAAAAACTATTTAGTGTGATCCTTTTGTTGAGAAAAAATGAGGGGGATGGGTGGGTAAGAAAAAATAAGGTTAGCATTGATTTTTTCTGGATTATAAAAATACAAATTTTGTGAAAAGTCATTTACTTGTTTTACCAATTTTGGTAATAAACATATTTTTACAATAAGAAATTTGACCAAAAAAGAAATAATATAAAAATTAGCATGAAAATGAATAAAATATTTACCCTCCTTCATCTAAAATCAATCATTTTAAAAAGCTAGTTTGCATCTATGGGCCATAGACTCCCAGTTCCCTTTGCTAAGCCGAGAACAATGCAAGGCTTTTGAGTGATTAGCAGAGATTTGAGTTTCAGTGAAAGCTTTCCTGAGATCTCATGAGAACTTTTCTGTAATATTTTCAGAATGAAAGGCTGGTTTTTTAAAATAAAAATTAAAAATATTAAATCAAAATTTACCACAGCCAATAGCAAGTCCTAACTTTCCTCTTCACCTTCCCAATGAGAAAAGGAACAACACACTACATTGCACCTGCCTGCAAAATCACTTTGAAAAGATTTGTATGCTTTTATTTTGAAAATATGTATAAAATTTGGAAAATATATAAAAAAAATTCCTCTATGGTTATAAAGCAAAGTAGCCATATCATTCTCTTCTGTATTCATTCTTTCTCCTGGTGATTAATGATGCTTTCTCAAAAAACAACATGACTAGGGATAGATTTTTTTAAGGTCAGTTCTAAAGGTAAATTGGTTAAAAGATGACAAAGTTCACATGGTAAATTAAATCCATTAGAATCTCATTGAACTGGTCAGGACTAAGATAATTCTGTGTAGCATACTTTAAATTTGACCAGCAAAAACTACTAATAAGAATATTAATGACTAGAAGTCTAAGGTTAAATTCACTTAACCACAACTTTGTTAAAAAGGCACTCATTTGCTGTATCAATGCCCAGCAGTGAAAGTCCACAGGGAGCACACATAGAGTCAAATGAAGTGATGTTTATTAGCTCTGTTGCTGGGACAGCAAAAGGAAAACACCCATTGCAGGGTACTTTTGGTGAAAGGGAGTTAGAAAGAACTTGTTAAAGGGTTTCTGGGCTGGATGATTTGGGAAGGATTTAAGGAAATAAGGTTTTGCTCTGGATCTGGTGCTGTCAGAAAGCATGGCCAATTCAATAATGATCTTGAAAAATTTTAGGAGGCAGGAGGAAACTTAGAAACTTAGAGGCCCAGATGTCTTCGGTAAAGAAACAGTAGTCACTCACATTGGTTGGGAGAAGAGGACATTTGGTTGTTTTTGAGGCTGCGTTGAATCCTTTTCTGTGTTCACACATGATTGGGAAGTCCTTTTATTTTGTCATGTTTCACCCTGGCCATGGGATGACCCTCTCTGTCTCTTCTTAGTTTCCTGTGGGTATAGTTTATATTCAGTGGGAAATGCCATGATCCAGTCATCCACTATTGGGGTCTTTTTATTTTATTTTTACTTTCTCATTTATTTACACATTCAACAAATATATATGAGTTTCAGGATGCACCTGGCATATGTGAGGGACGAAGAACAGACTGGAAAATAAGACAGCCAGGTGCAGTTCAAGTAACCACAATACGATCCAGGGTATGGCTTTGCAGTCAAAATGCCCAGGTTTAACTCCTAGATTTACTACTTACTGTCTCTCTGGGTAAGTTATTCAATCTCTTTAATTCTCAGTATACCCATCTCTAAAAGAGAATAACAGTAACTCCCTCAGGAAGTTGTTATAGATATTAAACAAATGTTGGTTATACTTACCATTATTACTAGGGAGGTAGGTTTTAAATAAGAAATCCCAAAGCTATTAAATGCTATAAAAGAGGAATCACAGAACTAAGGTGATGTAAACCAGAGGGACCTAAACAACTTAGAGAATCAAGGAAGTGATTAAATGTTTAAAGTGAGCCTTAGGGCATTTAATTAGGTGGAAGGCTTGGGAAGAGACGGGTTTCCTATCCAGGTGAAAAAGGGAATTTGAGCAAAGATTCTGGGATGGAAGACAATAGGCAACATCTGAAGTCTTGGAGGTAACTAAACTTGTGTGGCCATTCTCCATTGGGAGGAGTGGAAGTGGGAGCTCAGATGGTGAAGTGGGCAGGGCCAGCTCAGGCAGGACCTTACAGCCATATTAAAGATTTTGGACTATGTTCGGAGAGCAGCAACACACCACCACCACAATGTCCTCCCTCACCAGACACTCTTCAGTGGAGCCACTGCTCAGCATTAGGGGACCTGATTTTAATCTCTTTACTCCCCTCTCTGGCTCCCAGATAGGCTCCAGATGAAGATGAAAGGGTTTGGAATGCTAGTTCTGTCAATTAGCAAGACCCTGATTTGTACCCAGTGCTGGCAGTGTGAGGGTGTGTTGAGGGGGTGGGGGATGGGTGGGGATGGAAAAGGAGGAAGCCAAAAGAGGAATATCTATGGGTAAGTCAGCTCTTCCAAATTTCAGATAGTGGAATATAAGACACTTTTGCTTTTATCCCTTTTATCCCTTTAATGTTGATATTACATTTAGGATTTGGGTTTTAGTCTAGTATTCCATAAATTTTCTTTTTTCTTATATGTGTGATTTTGTTGTTGCTCCTGATGTTGTTTCTGGCAATGCTTCTAATTCACTTAATTTCCAAGCAACTTAATAGACATGTGATTACCAGAGTACAGCTAAATAGTCTAAAATGTAGATTGTTTTCCCAATTGCATATTTACATCTAAAAAATTAACTCATGAAAATATTGCATCATATAATTTTATTTATTATATTTTTATTTTTATACTCTTCAAGATTAATAGAATTACCTTCCTTAACTTCTATGATTGTGGTGAGAATTACATGGAGAGTATATCCAATGAGTATTTGATACATTCAAGTTACCATTCCCCCTACCAAAATAAATAAATAAATAAATAAATAAATAAGAGGGGTTATTAAGGGAAGTCAGAGCTAACCAAGTGGAGCAGACACCTGTGTCTTAAATTTTCCTCAGTCTGTATTTATTTATTTAATGCTGGGCCAAACCCAAGACCTTACATATGCTAACCCATGCTCTATCACTGAACTATACCCTGTCCCTCTTTATCCTCAGTTTGATTTGGAATATGTCACTGAGAGGATACCAGTGGAGTTCATATTTGAAGCTGTGGTCAATTAGAGGATATGCAAGGAAATTGAATAAAAGCATCAGTGAATGAAAAGTTATCTTGGATCCCAGTCTTCATGAAAAAATGATTTCTTCCAGTGCAGATCTGTGTAGTCACAAGTCTACAAGAACTTGTCAGACTTTGTCTAGGTGGAGCTGAGCTTAAAAAAAAAAAAAAATTCTAACAAAATTAATTGACCTAGGATACCATTCATGTGATTCATTTAAATGGAAACATGACATTATTTAAAGGCTTAGGAAAATTTTATATGAAGTAGTATAAATAAAATGAACTAAATGTCTAGAGAGGGAATGAGTCAATGCTTTTCTCCAAAAGCACCAGAATTCTTGCCTACGTCATTCAGAGTCACTAGTCTTCCTGGAACATTTCTTTAACCTTTGCTTAATCTTCTCCTCATCTAAGCTTTTGTCGTCAAGTTGTAATATTTTCTCAAGTTGTAATTCCAGCCTACCATTATTTAGAGTTTTAAAACAACTTTAAATTGATAATTTTGCCTTTGATGGGAGGTAGCTGAATTTTTCAATAAAATGTCAATTTTATAGTCCTTCCTTTTTAGAAGCAGCTGCTGAAATGCATCAGAAGGATCCATTGATAGCCATAGTTCTGAGAAACTAATACTCCAGGAAATTTCCAAACTGTATCATGGATTTCACAATAGATGTATTTACAAACAAATGTTGATGGAAATAGCACAATGTTTTCTTTAATCCTTGTTAGATTTATATAGAGTAAATAAACGTCCTTCCCAGATGGTGGTTTGTATAGGTGATGACACTGTGCTGAAACCAACACACGTGTTTGCACGCTATTCATGCCTGGGCTTTTCCACTGAAGAGGAATGACTAAGAGTGAGCGTGACAGCTCACGGAGGCCAAGAATTCCAGGACAGTCTTCCTGTCTGCCCCGGCCCAACCTGTCAAAAATTCATGGATAGAAACCTTTCTGATCATCCTTATAAACAACCACAACTGGGAAAATTACTCAAACACTGTAGTCTGTTAAACTGGTTATTACTTAGCTGCCACAAGATGACCAGCAAACAGAAGTCATTGACAAAAACAGATGACTCTTTTTGCCAAATTTTCTTCACAATTAGATATATAACTTTTTGTTATCACTCAACCTTGTGCATATCAGTCCTGACTGATGTTACTATTTAACTTTAGAGATTCAATCAGAACTCCTTGGAGTGAAACTGGGTGTTAAGAAGATCCTTATGATGTTTGTATGTAAGAAAGTTGGGAGAAATAGCCTCATCCAATGGAGTCACTGAGTGAAATTTGTAAAACGGTCATACTTAGATTCCATCCTGAGATTCAGATGGAATGATGTGGAGGGTAGTCTGCCTCTCAGGAGATTTAAAAGCTCTGCAGGTGATTCTAATGTGCAGCCAGGCCATGATGGTGACATCATAGATTTCCTGCATCTTCTGTTCCATGGGAATCTAGGAAACCTCCTGAAGCAATGACTCCAACACTGGGTCTCTTGAGGAAAAAAAAAAAAAAGAGCTCTTTATAACTCCAAAAATCCCTTAGATTTACTTAGTATATTTCAGCATTTTCCAATGCATTATATCATAATGAATAATTGGTATGAATACATGAAAAAAATGAAAGAAAGCGTGATACCTCTGTAATATCATATACAGTCTTCAATTTGAATCTACTGGTGATTTCAACAATTATCAATTCCTCTCATAAACTACAAGTTCCTGAAGATTTATTTCTGGATCTTATTTGTCTTTGTATTCTGCAGAAGCATTCAATAAATGTTTTAACCTAAAAAAATGTCCTATCAATTCCTCTGGAATAATTCAATTTGCTTTAATGAATTCTGTCGAGCGCCTCTTCGATGCCACTTCTGCTCTCGGCTCTCTAAATACAGTGAACTTGATGCTCACAATCCTTGTTTTCAAGGAGTTTATATTCCAGGAAATGAGTGACAGACTGAGATCTCGATATCCAGTATGACTCCTTGCCTCACATCAGTACTGACAAGCCTTAGCAGGGCTCTTGGGCTGGCATGAGCCAAAAAATACAAGAGGCCTGTGCCTTCCCCCTGGTAACATGCAATCAAGAATCAGCCTGCCTGGAATTGTTGCAATCCTTCTATCATTTTAAATGAATGACTTCCGATTACTTTGAGTTTCCTCACCTAAGAGACTTAAATGCCACAATCAAAGGAATGTATTAGCAATGCTTAGAACAGAAAGCTGAAATCTTAGCAGATATTCCAAGTGTCTCAGGTTACCATCTAATCTATGTTTAATTTCCAAATGGGAAGGACTAGAGTCTTTTATTTGTATTGATTTACACTTGGAATATTTAAGTAGAGATATACTGAGATGTGTCAACAGCATGAGAATGAATTTAAAAACCAATTAAATTAAAATTATATGTGTGCATGTGTAATATGGCCCTTTGGCATGTGATGATAACCCTTTGGCAACTCTAAGGAGAAGAGGGCCAGCTTCCCCTTAGGTTATGGGAAACTGAAGAAGTAGTTAAAGTTAGCCTTAAAAGTTCTGCTGCCTATTCAAACTCTTGCCCTCCTTCAACCTGCTCTGGGGTCTGACCTTCTATTATTCTTTTAATCAAAGACCAAATGAGTTCTGCCCTCCCATTTCAAGGAAAATGAAGCATCTTCAGAGAGGCTGATGGAGATTATACCATAATGTGAGGATTGGAGACTTGAGAATCAGTTTTATTGGCCCTTTTGATTCCAAGACTGCCTTGGAAAGGAGCAGAAGAAAAATCACAAATCCTCCTGCCTTACTTAGAGTCACATCCCAATGCAATGGTGCCTAAACTGTGGAGCAGACTAGATGAGGTTTGGCAAAAAAATAAATTTGCTCATAGCTATTAACATTCTAATTTCAATTTTAGAATCCAATTTCATTTTGTGATCAAACGTGATTTAGGAGTACTGGCAGAACTACTGGGACAATGGCAGAGATTCTGTTCAAAAGCTCTTTGTACTTAGCATAGAACCAAGATAATATTCAGAGCAAACAACTGATTAAAGAATTAACATTATGCTGGGACCCAGGGTGGAGATGAGAAGGGAGAGTTATTTTCAGTTTTGAGTCCAAATATAAAAGTGATTTACAGGGATGGAAAAATATTAGTCTACTTTCAAGTTCAACTTCTAACTAAAGTTATTTATCATAATAACCATAATTATTTTAAAAAGCACCTTGACAAAAATTCAGCATGGCAAATCATCTAGCCAAATTACTAAGGTCAGAATCTCAGAGTCTGATCTAAAATTAATGTTTTGTTTGTTAATATCCCTTGCTATGTTTCTACAAATGCTAATCTTAGGTTTATGTTTCTAAAAAACAGTGCACATTGTCCGGTGCCTTATTACCCCTTTGAATGAGGTAATAAGAGCTAATTACTAAGGAAGAAAAAAAAACCCATATATTCAAACAGCTGACCCATACTAGGTATCACTTTCTTTTTCTAAGTTAGAACAGGATGATGATCCAGTAGCTACTTTTAAAGATTGGAAACTGACTAACAGGATATAATCAGCTTGGCAAGCAGAAAGAGGGGAATTTAATTACCAACAAGTTATTAAGATAAAAATGTCATATCAAGATATGAGGATAAAGACAATTTTACTGAAAGAACAGTAGTTCTTTGTTGCAAATATTAGAATTTGAAGGAAAAAATACAGTTATATCAGTTTGATATTACCCAGCATTTTATTAACCAGAATTCTCTGTTACTTGGCAGTTCTGAAAACTTCTAATAGAAGGGTAGTTATTATTAGTAATTGAAACCCTATAAATTAAAATATTTTAAAGAATTATTTAAAGTCTAAGCATATTTATATACTCTAATACTCAAAAACAATATTTATGTAAGTCATATTTAACATATTCTTAATTAATCATAACATCATTCTCTAGGAATGCCAAATACTAGACTCCTTTTTTTTAATTAATTAATTTATTTTTGGTTCAATGTACACAAATGGAATACAACTATCATTTTTCTGGTTGTGCATATGCAAATCACACCATTTGCATATTCATACATATACATAGTAT
Source organism: Glaucomys volans (assembly GCA_020662805.1). NCBI lineage: Eukaryota > Metazoa > Chordata > Mammalia > Rodentia > Sciuridae > Glaucomys > Glaucomys volans. Next base: position 345,023 of record JAJEJO010001598.1, on the reverse strand, counting down.
AATGATGTTTGTCACATTCTATTATCTTTCTTTCTCCACCCTCCTCCCCTTACTTTCCTCTGTACAATCCATCCTTCCTCCATTCTTCCTTTGGTTTTTTGGAATTGGCTTATCTCACTTAACATGATACTCTCCAACTCCATCCATTTACCTGCAAATGTCATAATTTTATTATTCTTTATGGCTGAATAATATTCCATTGTGTATATCTGTTTGAGGAATTTCCCCTGAAGTTGTATTAGTAGAGGACTGGGCACAGTGGCGCACAGCTATAATCCCAGAGTCTTGGGAAGCTGAGGCAGGAGGGTTGCAAGTTCAAGACCAGCTTCAGAAACTTAGCAAAGACCTGTCTCAAAATTTAAAAAATGGCTTGGGATGTAGCTCAAAGGTAGAGCATCCTTGGGTTCAATTCCCAGTACCTAAAAGGAAAACAAAAAACATTTATTAGTAGAAAAAGGTTTTTCATGGAGGCCAATTAAAAAATAAGTTTAATTGGAGAAAAATGCATCATCAGTCTTATATTTCAGGTGGCGTGAATTTGAACTCACTGGTTTCACTTCTGCATCAACTTCCAGGGTTTTAGACATTTTCTTTCTACGGTCGGGTCTCTTGCCTTGATGATAACTTTCGCCATTTGGAGAATAATCCCTGTTACTGAGTTACAGAATAGATGTGCAATGGTGGAAGTGATCAAATCTGCAGGAGTTGTGAGACCTCAATCCCTAAAGCCATTAAAATGATGTTTTTCAAAGTATAGTGGACCACTTGTATCAACAATAAATCACTTGTGGTGTCTGTTGCATAGGAGATTTCCTGAGCCCCACTCTAGATCCAATGAGTCAAACTTTTGATGGAGGAATGGAATTTTTACTAGTTTCTCAGTTGATTCTTACTTATTCTAAAACCAAAACTATCTACCTTAAAATGATTTATTTTCCCAACTTTTGATGTCAAAGAATTAAAAAATGTGGAGGTACTTAAAGTTTTAGACTTTTGCCTAAACCAGATGTGGTTGTGTATACCTGTAATCCCATGACTGGGGAAGCTGAGGAGGATCACAAGTTCAAAGCCAGTCTCAGCAACTTAGCAAGGCCCTGAGCAAATTAGTAAGACCTTATCTCAAAAAAATAAAACTGGACTGGGGATGTTTAAATATCTCAGTGGTACAGTGGTACAAAAAAAAAAATAGAAAGAAAGAAAGAAAAGACCTCTACCTAGCAAATGACTATCTCATGGAGCTATATCATGGCATGTCCTATGGAGCCTCTAAGAAACTTTTCCAAAATTACACAATGGTGGTAATGTTGACAGTGATGATGGTAATGATAGTGGTGATGGTAATGATGATGATGATGGTGGTGGTGGTGGTGATGGTGGTGGTGAGGATGATGAATAAGGAAGATGGTGATGATTGTGGATAATGGAATCACATTAACTCTGACCATAATTTCAGACTGTTTCTTGAAAATATTAAGTACAACTCTGATCTCAGGACCTTTGCACTTACTTATGTTCCTTTGATTGAAAATATTCTCCAGATTTTTAAAAGACACATTTATTTCTGCTCAAAAATCATGTTGACTACCCTAAAATTATACCATTTTCCATTACTATCTTGTTTGCATTCATTTTTCTTCATAGGTATCTCATACCCTATATATTTACTTACTTGTTTAATTTTATCCCTAGATTGTACTAGAATGTACGATTAATAAGAGCAATGTCTGTGTGTGTTTTGTGCATTGCTGTTTTCCCAGTGCTGAGAGGATGCTAACAGGCACATGAAAAATTTTAATAAATATTTGTTGGAAGTGACTGAGCCAACATACACAGTTGTTAATTAATCCCCAGAAAGCACATGTTTTAAAATGATACAAAAGGGAACTGAAATGTGACCTTGTAAAAAACCCTTCTTGCCCCACGTTCCAGTCATGTTATCTACAGAAAGAATGCGCTCCAGGTAAACTTACGTTCACGTATTTCAGGAAACCCCTGAAAAGTGGACTCCTTGCTTCCACTGTGGGCACATTTTAATTCATCCTCCACACTGAGCCAGGCGATGAGATCACATCATTCATTCCCTTAAAGCTTGTCAAAAGCAGCCGGTTGAATTAGAATGGCTATTATCAGGAATACAAGCAATAACAAGTGTTGGCGTGGATGTGGGGAAAAAGGCACACTTGTACATTGCTGGTGGAGTTGCAAATTGGTGCAGCCACTCTAGAAAGCAGCTATGGAAATTCCTTAAAAAACTTGGAATGGATCCACCATTTGACCCAACTATCCCATTCCTCAGCTTATACCCAAAGGTCTTAAAATCAGCAAAATATAGGGATGCAGCCACATCTATGTTCATAGCTGCTCAATTCACAATAGCTAGATTGTGGAACCAACCTAGATGCCCTTCAATTGAAGAATGAATAAAGAAACTGTGGTATATATACACAATGGAATATTACTCAGCCATAAAAAAGAATAAAATTATGGCATTTGCTGGTTAATGGGTGGAGTTGGAGAATATCATGCTAAGTGAAATAAGCCAAGCCCAAAAAACCAAAGGCCGAAATGTTTTCTCTGATCAGTGGATGCTGATACCTAACAGGGGTGGGTGGGGGGTGCCAGGGTTTATGGGGAGGATAGGAAAGAATGGAGGAAGTATGGATGGTGTGAAGGAAAATGGGACGGGAGGAGATGAGGGCAGGAAAAATAGTAGACTGAGACAGACAGTACTACCCTATGTAAATGTAAGATTATATGAACTGTGGGAATAAAAAAAAAAAAAAAAAAGCAGCCGGTTGGCATCCAGGATAGAAGACATCCATAGCACTATGTGGTTCAGCTTCACCTGAACTCCTCCCTTTGACCTTTGCCCAATCAGCTCCCTGAGTCAAGTCCACTCTCAGACTCAAGGATGCATCTATGCCAACCTGTACCTGGACTGCTTCCCACTCCTGCCCTGGCGAACTTTTATTCAGTTTTCAAATCTTACTTGAAATACTCACTTTTCTTAGAAGCACTTCCTGACCTTGATACTTAGTTCTCCTTGAAATGTCCGCTGAGAATTCTAGAATTTTCTTCCATAATATTTATAACAATTCATACAGTTTTGATGGTATAATTATTATTTTTAAGCACTTTATTTCTGCTAAACTCTAAGTTCCATTCCACAAGCCTTCCTATTCTTTTTATATCCCTAGTAATTAGTGCAATATAATATGGATTCTCAGTGAAGACACATTGACTGAGTGCGATAACTGTCCAACATTAACTCCTGGTAAGAGGGTGTTATGATAGCTATTTTATACCACTATAAGTGCTTTTGAAGCCCCCAGAAAACTTACTGTTTTTCTTTAAAAAATTTCATTAATTCAGTTGTCCTAATTTATTGTTAATAGTAGTTCTCATGCTTTATCCAAGTATTTTATTCTGTAGTTTAAGAGAGAGAAAGTTATTATTTTTTATTTATACATGAGGCTCACTGCTAATTATGGGAGTAAGAATTTGCACGCAGTTCTGTTGACTCCAAAGCCTTAACCTCAACACTGTGCAATGTCAGAGCCCCCTTAATCCTCCATTTCCTTCCTGAAGCCTACTTCAGGATTCCCTGAATACATATTTATTGAAACATAGTTTTTATTTACTGTTCATGGACCATTTTAAAATCTTGTAGAAATAGGCCAAGTCATCCTATTTCATTAATAGATACTGCAACTAAATACTCAACTTTGTAATCCATAGGTGGCCTTTAGGTCTTGAGTTTGTAACATTATAAGTTAAATTAGTGCCTTTTTAATTTTCTCAATACTATGAATCCAAAATTTTAATGAGTATGGAGATAACCTTATATATGCAGATTTGCCTAGTGTGCAAGGTTTCTATTTGGCAGCTACTTGGCCTGTTGAACGCTGAGCTTAGGCATGCCTTGGCATGTACGCTGAACTTGCTCTCTCTGCCCTCCTTATGGCCTTCAGGCTCATAAAGACAGCTCCCAAGTCAATGAGAATGCCAGATCAGCTAGGGAATTTGTAGCATTATTTGCTTTGAATCAAAGTTCATTTGGTTGACTCTGGCATTCCGGATATTGACCTGGGTCCTCCTGAGTTGTCCTCGTTTATTCTAAAGTAAACCTCAGGTGACGTTTTAAAATCTTGATTAACAGGAAATCAATTGTTGAAGTAAGTGAAAGGCAAAAATTCTTTTTGTGTGAAAGTCCACTGGATTTTTGAAGACATACGTTAATGATGGGTGAGTCACCAATGTGAGTAAGTATATTATGTATCACTATGCTTTTATCCTTAATCATGAATTTTTTAAGTGGGAAAAATTGTAATTATTTAAAAACCATTATACAGTTTCAACACTCTGTATGTCTTTATGTTTATTTTAGATTAGGCTCCAAATCTAACTATACTTACTTGGATTAGAATAATATGCCAAGATGGGAAATCAGAAATATATGGTTAACAGAATTATCTCTTTTGGTATATCTACAAGAAAGACTAGGGAGCACATTTAAGAAGTTTAGAATAGTTGATGAATTCCCAACATTTTTCATTTCCATTATAAATAGCAGTCAGCCTATTTGGTCAGCCATGAAGTTTGCTTAAAAGTGAAAAGAATGTGAGTAGTCATTTAGTTTGTTTGTTTGTTTTCCAGGCTTATTAGATAAATGTGCACTAAGAGCAATTAGACTTTAATTAGAAGTGTAATTGGAACTTCCTGTGTTTCTTGTTAAACAGATTATGAATCAGTACATTTGGATCTGAGATTCGGCGTTTAATCCAGCTCTAACGGATGCTGATGGTGCTGGGTTTTGAGCCATTATATTGAGGCATTACACAGAATAGGGCTCAACAGAGGCTGGATTAATTGAATTCAGGGAAACTGATTCCATGAGGATGTTGCATGACTTGGTTGGTCATTTTCTCATTCATGGAATAAATGTAATGAATACCTACTGTGTTCCAGGGCAAGTGGTAGGCAGGCACTGGGTGTCTTGTGGTGCACAGAACAAATACATAGGAACCTGTGGACCATAGTAGTGAGAACCAGCTGAATTCCAATTTTGTCCCTGCCTCAAAGTCTTGTGGAAAAGAGAAATAGTCAAGAAATAAATACATATATAAATACAGATATTTTAGTTTATGTTTTATTGTTGTAACAAAATACCTGAGGCTGGGTACTTTATAAAGAAAGGGCCCTGCTGTATAATTATATCAAAATGAGTTCTACTCTCATGTATAATTAAAAAGAACCAATAAAAAAAAGAAAGGGGTTTTATTCAAATCAGTTTGAGAGGTGGAAAGTCCAAAATTGAACAACTCCACCTGTTAGGCCTCTGATGAGCACCCCATTGACTGTATCACGACATGGTGAAGAAGAAGAAAAGAAAACAGCTACATGCAGAAAGAGCCAAGTGCATGGGTTGGCCTCACTTAATAGTCCCCTCTTGCAAGAATGAACTCACTCTGAAAGACCAGCATTAATCCCTTGTGAGGGCAGTGCCCCCAATTACCTCAGACTAAGGCCCATGTAAAGATGACACCATCTCTACACAACTATACTGAGGACCAGCCTATAGCACATGAACCTTTGGGAGATAAATCACATCCAAATCATAGCAAAAGGATTGCAAATTATAATATATGTAACGAAGAATAATGAATAACAGATTTATACCGAGGTATGCAGAAGAGAGTTTCTGCAGACTTGAAATGTGCCTGAAGGTTAACTCAATGAAGGGGAGGGGAACGTACTTCAGGCAGGAGGGATGTCTTTGGCAGGGATCCAAAGACATGAGAGAGTTTAACTGCTTCCTGAAATTTAGAGACAGCCAGTGTAGCTAAGGTGGAGTGAAAGAAGAGAGGGGCAAAAAAGTGAGGCTGGAGTCAAATGACCACCTAACTGAATATTCAAATAATACTTTTGAGGGCATATACCATGATGACTGCCCTAGTGTGGACAGGTCAGCAGAGGCCAAACCATGCAGGAGCTCTGACTATAACAAAGTTGTTTCCTCCTATAGAAGAAGATTCCTGGTGTTGCAGTAGCATAATCCTGTTTATGGTGTAATAAATTACTCTGGAGGTTGTGAATGTGTGGTGAAAAAAATCCAAGTATTTTCATTTTATTTCCAAACACTTTCATTTTGCTTCAGAAGAAGCAGTGTCAAAAAAGACAGACACTAATACGAGGAATACTTAAATCATATTTTTATCTTGTTCATTTACCCAGTATTTAATTACTCTATTCAATATGTAAGCTCACATAATGTTTTTATTTGTTTAATTTGAAGGGCCTAAGCATTAAGTAAAAAAAAAAAAAAAATTCCCTCAAAGTATTTTAAGGTGGTTGGAATAACAAATGTTACGTAAATTCAAATAATTTTTAGTGTTGGGGATGTAAGTCTGATGAACAAGACTGATGAAAGGCAGGTGAACCTCAGGTGTGTGTGCTAGAGGCTGGAGATGCAGAAGTGGATATTCACAGAAACAGGGCTCCTTCTCCCACTTGTGTCCACTAGGAAATTAAAATGCCTCACACAGATGATATAGAGACCTTAGAGCAGCTAATTAAGCCTGTGATTTAGATTTCTGTCAAACCACTTTTTATTTTGCTTTCAATTACATTCCACCAAGCAACTTCCTTTGCATTTCTTCTCTTTAGAAAGAGACTTCTCACTGCCCTCCTGCCCTTTCTAAATAGAAGACCTAAACGCTGACAATGCACAATGCTCTTCTATCACACTGATTCTTCTACTTTCATCACCTCCCTAACTTTGGTGTGTCAGACTCTCCTCCAGAGCCAAGCCGGTTTCTGGCAGTGATTTGGTGCTTGGGGTACACAGTCACTCTCTCAGGACACTAAGTACTGTTTCTATCCCCCAAGAGCCTGGTGGGTGTGCATGAGTGTGGGAGTGAGGGGGTTCAAAGCTCCATGGCTTCCTTTCTTCCCTGGCCCCTCTCTACACGCCCTCTGATGCCAGTTGACTCATTCATTCTCCATGACCCATCGTCTCCTCTGGAACCAGTCCAGGTTTTCTCCGCCTTCCCATTTCCTCTGCCTGGAGGTCTAACTCTAAGACAGAGAAATGCTTTCCTAAAGAGATGAGTGATATCACATCCTTTTGAAACTGTTTATTTTATCCCTGGTCCATGATGCACCCAGCAAGTTTAATTCCCTTTGTGTGATGTCCTTAACATTTGTAACTGAATCAAATTTATTTCAAATGTACTGTGGCGTCTTGTTGCTGAGAAGAGTTCTCTGAAGAATGCTTTTAAGTGAAAGAATTATTCCTACATGCTCATCATCATGTATGAGTAAATATTTTTACCTTTGATGTTTGCCAAAATGGGGACACCTGTATAAGGTAAGGCTTCTGAGCCATCTCAGGTAATAAGTGCCCCTCTTTCAGGATGTGAGACCAGGCACTGATGTGGTCACTGGGAAACATAATGGCCATTTTCTGGGATTATCTACTTCTCTGAGAAAACAGGTCTTTTAAACATAGGAAAACTATAAATTTTATATTGGTTGCCAAAAAAATTGAAGTCATCTAAATACAGTGCAGGAAAAAACATCACACAAAATATGATCATTCAGGGAAAAGCAAAGTTACCTTTGGGGACTGCTTAGGTAACATTTTCCAGAATGGGTTTCCATGTTCTCATACTGGGTGGGCAGGGCTAGAGATGGGGGCAGGGATGAGAGGAAACAACTGGGGCCAATGGCATTCAAGTATGCCCAAGTGGGTGTAGAAGACGGACGTCATTTCCTTATCCACACAGGATGTCACAGTTGCCTCAGTAGAGAGTGAGAAAGGAAGTGGAGGTGGCATGAAAGCAGAAGGTATGAGAACAAACCCCTCTATCTCTGTACTCTTCTGGAGACTTCCACAAGTGGCAGGGATAAAGAACAAAATTTAATAGAACTCAGTATATTAAGTGGTCCACCAAGTTTCTTCTGAGGACCTAGGAACCTGGCTCTCTTTGTAGATATAAGGTGACCATTAACTCTTAACTTGGACACTGGAAGGATTTTAGTCCATTTAGGACAAGGTGGCCAGACATGGCCATCATCTCCACAGATCACATAATTCCATATGGTTAAAATTCTCACACAGCATGCTCTTAAGGGATCTAGAGGTATAATGTACCTGAACTATGTCCAGCCATCATGGGCTTTGCACTTACTGTTCTCTCTGCCTTGAACATTGCCCCCTAAATCTTTGCATGGTTGTCACCTCATCATTCACTCAGCTCAAATGTCTGCTCAAAGAGAACTTCCCTTTCCCTCTCAATATATGTCGCCATCATCACCTCAGCCCTCTTTATCTCATCTGATTTTTTTTCTCATAATCATCACCATTTGAGATCATTGTCTCTACTTACTTTTGTGTTGCCTGTGTACCTTCGTTATAATGGAAACATTGACCATATCTATTTTGTAATTCGTCCTCATCTATAAAAGCTCCTGGCACATAGTAGGTGCTCAATAAATATCACATTAATGAATAAATGTGCCAAAAATGATGTGAATTCTGGTTTCATACGAATAATTTTATTGAAAATATTCATATAAAAACTTTTATTAAAAGCAATAAATAAAGCTCATATGTTGCAACTATTTAAGCTGTCATTTGAAAGGTGTTTTGGTTTGGATGTGAGGTCCCCAAAAGCTCACATGTGAGACAGTGCAAGAAGATTCAGAGGAGAAATGATTGGGTTGTGAGAGACTTAATCCAATCAGCGATTTAATCCCCTGATAGGAATTAACTGAGTGATAACCAAAGTGGTAGGGTGTGGCTGGAGGAGGTAGGAATTGGGGTGGGCTTTGGGTATATATATTTGTATCTGGGGAGTGGAATCTCTCTCTGCTTCATAATCACCCTGGTGAAAGCTGTTCCCTTCACCACCCTCTCCTGCCATGATGTCCAGCCTCACCTTGAGACCCAAGGAATGAAGTCAGCCTTCTATGGACTAAGACCTCTGAAACTGTGAGCCCTCAAATAAACCTTTCCTCCTTTACAGTTGTGCTATTCAGGTCATTTAGTAGTGAAATAGCTGACCAAAATGAAAGATTAGGCAAAAAAAGTAGGAAATTGGTGATGAGTATAATTTGCATATTGGTCCTTCCATGAGCTGAAACTCAGAAGATAAATCGGTACTGAAAGGGGAGTCTTTCATTTGCTTACTCATTTCTCTTCCCTAGCTGCTCTGACTTTGTGCACATGAAAGCACTTTGCCCATTTTGTGGTACTTTATAAAAATAAGGTGTTTTAATTGGTATCACCAAGAGCCATCTTAATTCCCCATATTTCTTTGTTTAAGATGAGAAAAACAATGGTTACGTGGGGGAGAACTGGTAGACGTATCCTGTGGAAGGTGAGGCCCATGAAAGCAACCAACCTTCACTGGGCATCTACCAGGGATTATGTGCAGTCCCTGCTCTCAAAACACTCCTATAAAACTCCTATAAAACACTCTTGTTATCAGATCACTTATCAGACAAGGGCACTGAGAATGAAAGGGTTATGGGTAGCTTGTTCAAGATCACATAACTTAAAATTAAAACTGGTTGTGATACCAAAGCTAATGGTTTCTGCTGTGTGAGAAGACAGTCAACTCTATGCCACTTCCCCACCCTGACACACATTTCATACAGCATTTAAACATGCTGGTTTGTAGCCATAGCAGAATTGTTTGAAATATGGAGGCAAATGTGGATCATTTTCTTCTACCTCCTTGGTAACAAGCTTCTCTCCCTCAGATGTCATATCCACTGTGATCTTTTTTTGGGGGGATGGGAGTAGTAGGGATGGAATTAAGGGACACTCAACTGCTGAGCCACATCCTCAGCCCTGTTTTGTATTTTATTTAGAGATGGGGTCTCACTGAGTTGCTTAGTGCCTTGTTCTTGCTGAGGCTGGCTTTGAACTTGAAATCCTCCTGCCTCTGCCTCCTGAGCCACTGGGATTACAGGTGTGTTCCACCGTGGCTGGCTCCATTGTGATCGTTTCTTAACACTGCCAACCTCACCTTAAAGAAAAAGGAGGAGAAGAAGAGGAAGGAAGGGAAGGAGGTAGAAGAGGAAGAGAGAGAAGAAGGAAGGGAGGAAGGAAGGAAAAGATAAGGGAAGGATGAGAAGAAAGAGATGGAAAGAAGAAGGAAACATAGAAGGAAGGAAGAAAACAAGGTAAAAGAAAGAAAATAAATACGTTAAGGCTTTGGGCACCAGGATTTTGACTAGTGTGTGTGTGTGTTTGTGTGTGTGTGTGTGTGTGTGTGTGTGTGTGTGTGTGTGTATCTTTGAGGGCCTAATTTTTGTAACTATCTATATCTCCTATTGTAGAAAATGAAGCTAAGCAGAGAACCACCTTTCCTCTGTTTACATTTTATACCAAAATATCTGGTTCACCATCAATCTAGAGCTGGGATTCTTCTCTTACCTCAGATATCTCTCTCCTTTCCCACAGTTAATGGCTTCCAGTTTGCTCCTGCTGGTCTTGGCTGAATGACCTTTCACTATGGCAATTTTTTGGCTATAACTTTTATAGGAAACACATCATTAAGTAAAGCAAGGGAGAAGGTGGGGTGAGTGTGGAGGAGATGATACAGGGAGAGACAAAAGGGAGGCAAAACTTAGTTTTAAGCAGAAAACTAGACAGGAGTAGATGAGGGATCCCACTCACTCAGCTCAGCCTTCAAGAACAGAAGAAAATGAGCAGGATTGCCTTGTGCTTAAAATGGTTAGGGCATCCAGTGTAACGGCCCAATTTGGATGTAGGATACACATTCCAGGTCCAGTGTAACTCACTGGCTCTTGACTCACACCTCCACTTTCCATAGCCACCCCACTCCAGTTCCAGCTTATGTTTCTAGTGTGGCTGAAGAAATTTAAAGGCTCATCAGTCGTCCATAAGGAGGCTCACCACCAAACCATGCTTGCTGCTGGTCCTTCTGACTACTGCCTCCTCTAACCCGCCCAGCCCTCCCTGATTATGGTGACTCTAGACCCATACAGTAAGTAGGTATTTATCCTGTTCATCCTATTGAGACCCTGAATTTTTGCCCTTCTATTCTGGATTCTTACCATGGGATTCCCAAACTCAATATGAAAATTTTTGACATAGACAAAACACCCAAGTAACCACTACCCCAAATCACATATAAAATAATTTTATTCCCTCAGAAAGTTGCTCAGTCCCCTTTTCAATCAGTTACTCCTTCCCACTGCCCCTGGAACAGACATTTTTCTTATTTCTTCTCCTACAGATTCATTTTACCTATTCTTGGACCTTGAGCATTGAAAATATATGCAGCATTTAACCTTTTTTGCCAGGTTGCTTTAGCTAAATAAAATTCTTTTGAGATTCAGCTATGCCATTGCATATATCATTTTTTGTGTGTGGCACTGAGGATTGAACCCAGGGCCTCAAGCATGCTAGGCAAGCGCACTACCACTGCGCTACCCACCCCCCAGCAACCCTGCATATATTGTTTTTTTTATTGCCAAATAGTATTCCAATATGTAAAATTGCCACAATTTATCTATTCTTCTGTTGATGGACATTTGATTTGTTTACAGTATGAAGCAATTATGAACAAGATTACTATGAACAACCTTGTACATGCTCTTTGTAAAATACCTTGGAGGAGAATTGCTGGGTTATATGTTAGATATATTATCTTTATTTTAAAAGGTGCCAAAAAGTTCTCCAAAATATGTCCTGGCAAAAAAGAGGAAGAAAACATGTAAGAAAATAATTGAATATGAATGCTTGAAATCAACTAAGCACACTGCTTTTCCATGGGTTATTTTTTATAATCTCCATCAAATGCATGGTTATTACCATCCATTTGCAGACAAGTAAAGTGAAGTAATCAAGTATTTCACTTTTCTCTGTTCATTTAGATAAACTTAAAGTCATCTCCAGAATAAGTAGAAAGGCAAGATCAAATCCAGACCCGCTCATTCCAGAAGTCAGGCTCTTACCTGCTGCTTGATAATGCTACTTAGAATTACTGAGTATTTCAATAAGAACATCATTATTCAACAAGTATTTCATTTTCCTCTGTTATTTTAGATAAATGTATTAAAGAAAAATGATGAGCACAATTCTTCTAATATAGATTCTTTCTATCAAGAATCAAGATATCATTTTCTTTATTAATAACCATCTTTCTCAATAGGTTAGCCCAAAGTTTTAGCTTCCTCTCTGATAACATCAAAGACTATGAATAGTTCGAAGCCACCATAGAGTCACAGAATTCTATGCCCACCCAAAGACTGGTCAAATCTTTAACCCGAGTTGAGTAAATTTTTTGCTTGTCATCCCAATGATGTCTTTTCTCATTCCCCTTATCCATGCTTTGACACTGAGATAAAAGTTCTGGTTTTAAAGGGTCTAATGCTCCAGCACAAGGCCACATCCCAGGCCACAGTAAGCACAAGAAACCAGTCCACAGAGTACATAATGAGTCCCCAAGTTATCAAGAGCTGGTTGTAATAAACTAAGAATAGTTCACAGCTCACTTCCAAGTCGTTGGTGTTAGCTCTATAGTGCTGACAACAGAAAAAGTAAACAGTCAACAAAATGGCTATGACTCAGACAGCGGACAAGGTATGTTTATAGAAAGCCACGTCTGGCTCCCTCTGTGTGTCCCACGTAGTTCCTCCTCGTGCTGAGTTCCTTTTGAAGTCAATTAAAGCTCTGTGATGAAAATGCACTAATAAACACATAGGAGAAAACAGTAAGTGCAACCAGTAGTCGTTTAAATAAAAACTATTTGGGGGAAAATTGCATCTTATTAAGAATCAATCTCAAATGTCTTCTTAACATCATACTGGTTAACAACCAATTTATTGAGACTGGAGACTCAATACCTAAGTGATCTTTAAAAAAGTTTCCTTTTTGTGATTGCTTTATGTAAATATGGTTTTGTTTGTGTAGAATATTGGATAAAAGAAATGGAAAAAATTCATCTTGGCATCTTTTCATTTAAAGATACATCAAGACTTTCAGTTCTGCACCACTGCATTTCACTGCTGCCATACTTAGCTCTTTTATTCATTGCACTAAAATTTCACTTAAAATTATTTGAAACTGAAAAAGTTAAGCTTACTTACACCTGAAGGTGGTGATAATTCACGGTTAGAAAAGAATACGGATATCAATACGGATATCTTAGATTTTGAAAATATCTAAAATCCAAAACATATACCTTAAGAGAAAAATCCTAAAAGCATTCAAAACGGTAAATAGAAGGCATCCTCAGAGAGTGCAAGACAGATTGAAGGTGGTAGAATTCTCAGCAATAAGACTGAACATTAGAAGGCAAGGAGATAATGACTTAAAGGTTCTGAGTGGAATTGTTCTGAAGCTAGAGTTAGATACAGTCAAACTTGCAATAGAATGCAAAAGAAAGCGAAGACAATTTAAGATGGACTCCAACTCAAATGAAAACTGGCATGCCCCATGATAAAAAGTTTAGAGGAGATACTCTTAGGGAAAGAATACTAAAAGGGAGAAAGCTTAAGAATGACACCTGGAACAAGAAACAGTAGCAGCTGAATATGATCCACAAGAAGTAAAGCAGACTAGACAGAAAATACTTGGAAATACATTGATTCACAGAAGGTGGTAGGAAGGTTCTTCTTTGAGCAGCAAAATTTAACTGACATTTCTTTCTCTACAACTGCAGTGTTTGGCTTCATTCATTCTACAATGCTGTAAATGCTATTAATTTTCAAGTCACCTATATGAAAAGGCACAGATGAGGCTAATTATAACAATAGAATGTCATTTATAAAATAGGCTAATATTAATGTATTAAAATAATCATTGGAAGGATTTTAGGAAGTAAAGGGTAATAATGAAAAATTAAGAGTAAAATGCATTCATCTCTATTTTTTATTTGGAAAGACATGATATTCTCTCAGTAAAGTCAATAAATCCAAAGCAGAGTTGGTAATAGGTGGTTTAAGGTCATAAAGACCACTGAATAAAGAGAAATACAATTTATATCTCACAAAAAATTGGGAATTAAGTGGATTGGGAGATAGTGTTAGGTATTAAGTGATTTTTTTTCCTCATAGAGGAATAAAACAGTGTGTAAAATTGATAAAGTTAGGAAAAAAAGCTGCCACAGGGTGATCTAAAGTTGAAATAAACGATAAAAGAACTAAAAACACATAGATACCAGTAATTGCACAGAGGCCATGATTTGAGAGAGGGGCGGTGCAGGCAGGAGATCTTTACAATTTGTTGAATACAATTTTTACTCTTGATTTCTTATACCCAATAATTACTTTGAAAATTTAACAACAAAATGAAAATAAAACTTGGTACTTTTCAGTGAATTTAATGAGGTTCACTTCTATGAAAGTTTGTTTTTCATTTTATATTTACTAACATTTCATCTTTTAACAAATGCAAAATGCTAAGTATATAAGAAGCTAAGGGGAAAATGTCATAAAAGCACACCACTGAAGGCAACACGTCAGTGTCAGAGGAGATGTCAGTCTCCCCTCTCAATCACACTCTGGTTAGCCTCTTCCACACTGACCTCCCTTGTATTAACTGGAAAGTGGGTCCACATTAGACGACTCATCTAAGCTTTCAAGTACAAGATATTCTGTTCCTTACTTCCAAGATCCCAATTGTTTTTTGTTTTTTGTTTTTACTATACTACAATTTTCACTTTTCATGTTTCGACTATTTTCAAATTGAAATCCTTAAGAATTTCTCTTCAGTCTCACTGGGGAAATCATTCTTTGATTCCTAGAACAGAATTCTACAGACTAATATCATATACTTCCAATAGCAGAGTCCCAATCCCTGGATTGTGGGTCATTTTCAGAGCACACATATTGAGAACTCTTCAAGGCATGAAGGGTGCTAGATGTTAAGAGCTCCAAAATGACTCATGTTAAATAGGACTAAAAGGGCAATAGTTCTTGGTAGGCAACTTGTCTTTCTCAAAACATGAGGAAACAATGTAAGATGATGTCATAGAGCATGAAGCCCAGAGGAGCGCCACTGACTGCGTGGACTTTGGTTTGCTATCTGTTCATGTGGCCTGTGATAAAGAAAAGAGGTGATGAAATAGTGGAGTATTTGCTGTTATACGGATGAGACATCAGATCTGTCTGTAGAAGTAGACTTGTCTCATTATAATTTTGTAAGGAAACTAACAGGCCCAGCCAGCTAACAGATAGAGCTCTGTCAGCAGCTAGTCCCTGGCTTCTAACTAGATGTGGACATTCACAAGTTCTGTTCCCTTTGCCTGGAAGGCTGGCATCCTCCCTTCTGCCAGATCCATTAAACACAAGATCACTTAATTCTTGTCTTACTGTCAATCACCCTTCATATTTGTATGTATTTCTTTACTGTAAACTGTTTAAAGGAATTGTTTTGTTTTGTATCCCCATAGTCTATTTCAGTACTTGGGATGTACCTGGAGCTCAATAAATACTTCATGAATGAATGGATGAATGAATTGTAGGATCAGAATGCCATCATGGCCACTTGCTGAGAGTAAGCTTCAGCTGAGGCAGCTGAATCAAACTTGCATGGAGTGAGGCAGAAATCCAGAAGTCTAATTTAGTAATTTATAGTTAGAATTATGACTGATAATGTGCCCGAATCCAAGAATCTGTCTAGCCTGCGCTACTTGTGGACAAATAGAGAAGAGAAAATTTTAACCCAAAAGTTGCAATGGCACAGACTGGATGAGATGGATATACTTACCTCTTTGATAGTGATTTGTCAGTTGCTAACTTCCTTGGATCAGAGAAGACACTTCTGACAGTGTGTTCTGAGTCTGCCTTAGCCTTCCTAAATATTCCTATTGATTATTCTGCATCACTTCTGCAGTTTTATTAAAGCATCAGTGTCATATAGGCCTAAGAGCAATTTTGGTCTTTTAGTGTTATTTCACGTATTTGTTGTATTAGTCCTAAATTCAAAGGTCAGTGCATTTCATTTTCTTTTGTCTTATGGTATCAACAGCATTTCAGCTTATCAAGCTGTTTATTTCCATTTTAAAAACACTTTTGACCACCTACTGTGTACCTAGTGCATATACACACACACGCATATATATAAATTAATATATCATATTAATATGTATCATATATAAATTAAATGTATGAGCTTTGGATAAAAAAATGCTAAGTTGGGATTCTACCTCTCTGGAGCGAATGTGTGACTTCCAGCAAATTATTTGCATCCTTGATTTCCTCTTCTATTATATGGGGATGGAAATAATTACTTTAAAGGGTTTCATGAGAATCATAAGGCAAAATCTATAAAATGTTTAGAGCATAAATCCTCAATAAATGTCAACAAAATTATGTGATAATATTTACTATTTAAATATTAAATATGGTTTTAGTCATAGGCAGCTCTTTCTGTAAAGAAAGTGCAAACTCAAACTAGAAGTCTGAACATCAACATTATTTTTAGTACAGGGAATACTTAATGGATTTCTGTTCCCATCCCAGGACCTGCATAATATGATAAATTATATTATTTACTGAAAACATTCAATATGTTTAAAACTGGGCTAGGAAGTAAGGGTGATGAACAGATCACTGCTTCTTTTCTTACCAATTATCCAGGTTGGATAGGGTTAATTGTCACTCTCAGTCTCTTTCCAAATATCTTTTTCATTTGGCATTTACATTCCCATGAACTTCATGACTACGCAATTTTCTTAAATAAAAATATATTTTATTAAAAAATTAAGTAGATTCATTCAAATGTGACCTTGTAACTGAAATAAAGACAATAACTCAATGTTTTTGGTTTGTTTATTAAACACTTGTGAATTTATTCAATTCATTCAACACTTTTTGAGCTCTTACCCTGCACTGACACTGTAACAGGTGAGGAGAAAAAAAAAAGCTACCTCCCGAATCCAGGAGCTTGACTGGTACTATCACCTAGGCCCTTCTTGTTCTTCCGTTGAACATAAAACAATTTCACAGAATAGTAACATCAAACACCACCATGTTGGACAAAGGCAAAAGTAAGACCACCCATAATCATGTCTGAACACAGATAAAATGTGAATGTTGTCCAAGATCCAACGCTGGCCAAACATCCCACTGTCCTGAAAAATGTAGGTGACTGCTCACTATTTAATAATTAATTACAGCTTTTGCCTTTCTCTGTCTGTAGAAGACTTTTTAAGTTACCCAATCACAGAATTATACCATTTTCCTGACAACATTCACTTGAGAGCAAAGCCTTACGTCTTTAAATTCTCCCTTGTGTCACCTAACAAAAACCCAAGTCCTGTGCACCTTTCGTAGCATACTTTTAAGAGACACCGTGGGTCCCTGTGGTGTATATTCTCCCTTGCTGAAACTTGTTCAGCTGTATTCTGGTGGTCGTTAGCAGGAGACACTGAAATAGAAGGGAGTACAACAACGAATACAACAGAGTTCACTGATGACCACATCACTTAGTATTGGGATCAACTGTGTATCCTAGAAAAAACTAAAATAACGGTGGATTAAACAAGACACACTTTTCTCTCTTATGTAAAAGAAGTCTGAAGGTAAAAAGTTCAGAAGTGGAGTGCTACCTTGACATCAGGGGGTCAGGCTCTTCACTTTTCCCCCATGCACGTCCATAGCTTCTAGGTTTGGGGTCAGTTCATAATATGATGTTTGGTGATTCAGCCAAGTGTCCATATTCAGGAAGCAGGACTGTATTTCTCACCTTCACCAACTCCTGCCAAGAAGCCTTTCAGGAAATTCTACATACCCCTTCTGCTTTCAGCTTACCAGACCTAACTAGCAGTTATTTAGTCACAAGGTCCCCATTATCACCAAAGAATTCTGGGAAATGTTAATATTAGATGGGCATATTATCAGTCTGCATAAAATTGGGATTTGTTACTAAGGGCAGAGTTGAAAATGGATACCAAGTAAATTCTGTGGCCTAATTATTGACATGATAATCAGTACAGGTATGAAAAAACTAGCTCTCTCATCTACTTGAGTGCCAACTGGGTTAGTTTATGGTTAAAAAAGAAATTTTGTTACCAAGCAATATATTCATATCAGAAATTACCTGATTTTACAGAAATAATGGCATGGTGATATCCTACAGTAGGAACATCTTACAGAACTAAAAAAGGAAAAGTGAGAAAGACATCTTTCTGTACAGAGTTTAGATGTTTAAAAACAAAATGCTCAGGAAACACCAGCAATGTGAGATATTTGAATTAAGACTGAATAACAGGACTCACTCTTGATGCGTTCATCATTCTAAGAAAGTTTTGAACACTTACAAGCACATCTGTCACAATAAACAGAGGTTCTCAAGTTATAAAGTCACATGTGATGATATTTACTTACTTATTCTACAAATAGGTATTAGAAAAATTTTCACTGGAATCCAGTGTTTTTTTCCTCACTGATCTCATTATTAATGGTAATAAAAATACTTTTTATATTTGGAGTCATAATTAAATGTCAGATGCTCTTCTCAATGTGTTATGTGCAATATCACATTCAAATATCACAAGAGTCCCATGATTTTGGTAGTGTTATTATCATCATCTTCTTTTTTTAAAGATGAGAAAACCAAAGCCACAAAGCTCTCAAGTAATTTACCCTGGTTGATAAGAGGAAGAGAGCTGTACTAAAATTCAGTAGTCTCAGACTCAGCTACTACAGCCTTGCTCTCTGTATGGTGAAAGACAGCACAGATGTTGAAGCGAATGTACTAGTGTAAGAAAGGGTGGGGAAAAGCAGGCGAATCAGGAAATCATTTTCTCTCAAATCTGATATTCTTATTGGTAAACCTGTTGTATTCATTATGAAATTAGATTATCTTCTTGTACAGTTTGGGATTTTAAACATAAAAAAATAGAAGTGATGAATGATTTTTGTATCACAGAAGTTCAGACATACAGAGAAACAATTAATTCCTTAACCAAAACATATTGTTAATATTTTAATATGTCTTTCAGGATTTTCTATGTATGAATATTTCCATATATATTTATATATAACATGTACATAACTATTTGTAAATATAGTAGAGTTTCCATATTACATATGCAGTTTTAAATTTTTTATGTAACCAGTATAATTTTTTTAAGGTTAATAAACATATGTCCATACAAATTCCTTTATTTTCTTGTTTTACTCTAAAAATTAATGGTTATTTTTAAAATGTAGACTTCCTTTTATAATGTACTTTTACTTTTCATTCCATTTGTGTGATTTCCCAAAATCTATGAATGTAGAAATAATGATAAACTTTTAGTTTTTCCCCAGACTATGTCATTGAAATGAATAATTTTGTGCACATAGCATTATTGTTTTAAGGAAGCAAAAACGAAACGTACTTTATGGTTTAGCACTGTACAGAAATATCTTCAAAGACCCCCAAACTGGACAAATTTAGAAACATAATTTGACATGAAATTTTTGCAAGTTATTATATCTTTAATTTGTCTGGCAGTTTAAATAACTTTCAAAGTGCAAACTGCATAAATTCTTCCAAAGATGTAATTTTAAGCAAAATATGTCTTCAAAGTTTCTATTTTTTTCTATTTCAATGAACATAAGAATTCTATTGAATACCATTCTGAAATGGAAAGATTTCATCAAATTTATCGTTCTTTAAAAAAGTCCTTTAAAATTGCTGCCTGCCATTTATGTTGCTCTCCCCATCAGCATGTCAGGATTAGTGCAGGCTAATAACACTGCTGAGAAGTCAAATATTTCCTTACATTCACAAAAGGTAAAGCATGAGATTCCCATAATTTTCAGCAACTTGATTTTTTAAAAAATACATTGGTAGAAGGTTTGATATCTTGAGAGGTGACCAAAAAGAATGATTTTTAAAAATTCATTTGAAAGGAAAGAAATCTAAGATTGAAATTATATATACTAAGAATGGCAAAATTTTTTGAGTCAACATAAATACAGGTTCAAGACAAAACTATTGATTTCAGGAAGAATGTTGAAGACACACTGGATGTTTATAAAACTTGTAACCTGAATTCTACAAGTTTTACACATGATTGTATTTTTTCATAGTAGCAAATACTTGTTCTTCTTCTGGACGTGTAATTTTCAGGCAAGTATTTGGAAAGCTCTGGGAAGTCTGAGACACAAGGCCCAGCTTCTCTGTGGTTTAACATGTCCCTGCCTAGAACAGACTGTACAGAAATGGTCTGTACAACCAATTAGTAAAGTCTTCATTTAGGATGTTGTAAATCTGCCATTCTCACTGAACTCTGAAACAAAAGCTTGTTGTACTCATGAGAAAATACAGTGAAATGTTGTTGGGTGTGGTGGCACATGCCTAAAATCCCAATGAATTGAGAGGCTGAGGCAGTAGGATTGCAAGTTCAAGGCCAGTCTCAGCAACTTAGCCGGACCCTGTCTCAAAATAAAAAAACAAAAAGGGCTGGGGATAAGGGTACCAAAAAAAAAAAAAAAAAAAAGAAACAAAGAAAATGAAGTGGAATTGATGTATACCATAGCTCAGATTTGCTAAAAATGCATGAGTATTTCAAGAGATTATCTAAACTCATAAAATGCATGAAATATTGGTCACTAATAACAGTATCATATAATTCTCAGAGGTATGTATCTGCTGTCCACTTTTAAATAACCAGAGAGCAATAAGAGTTTAGCAAGTAAAAAATTGGTCACCATGCAATTCTTGATTGTGCGATAAATGGAGTGATAAAATGTAAAATAAAGTGTAAGGAAACAAGGAAAGTATAAAAAGGCATTAAAGAAAGTTTTACTACATGTAAAGGATTGGGGAAAATGTAATTTTAAAAATCAAGAATATAATTATTTAATGATTAATATTGGTGAGTCAGCCCATAAAAATTTTCATTGGACTCTGATCATCTCAATCATCTGACTTTATTATTATTTTTTGAAATAGTAAAATGCCAAATCTTATCCTAAAATTATAAATTCATAATGAATTAATGGCTTACTACATTTTGAATATTTCCCATTTCAGTGTATGATGGTTGTGGAACCCTGTTTTGTGGTTTTATATTCTGAATCAAATTATCAAGGATGTATAATAATTTAGTGTACATATATTGCTTTTATGTGCCAAATTGGTTTTTGAACAAATATATCCAAAGCGGATTTAAAAAAAATGTTCAAACATATTTTGGCACAGTAGAGTTATTCCCTATTTTCAAAGACATAGTATTTGAATCATTTTGTAACATGAGTGTTTCAGAGATAAAAGTCTTCCTCTCACTTAGCTTCTGCGCCGCCTCAGCCAGTGTAGGCTTCCTGTGAAATTCATTTCTCCATTCTTCGCATTTCCAACAAAACTTCCATATACATGAGTGTGCAGCCCTGCCAATTATAATCGCTTCGAATGTAGAAACCTTGATTTTTTTTCCCACCTGTTTATTCCCCAGTAGAGTGATTCTTTATCAGGGTGTATGTGAGAATTTTCTTGAGAGTTCTTTCAAAAAACATGCAGGCCTGGACCTGTCCCAAACCTATGGAATTGAGAGAGGCAAATAGAAAGTACATTTTAAGATCGTTCTGGGGTGATTCTCTTTAGTCCACTCCTTGAAGAGCTAAAGAAAGCTTTTGTCTAGCAGTACTTAGAGTGGTACAGAAGAAAAGACATGAATTCCTAAATTAAGTGCCCTACACCTCCACATCTCTGTGGCCCAATTCAAGATTTATATCTGTTTTGTATCCCTCTCTCTTCCTGCCCAAGTGTGTCTCTGCACCTCTGATCATCTCCACTTATTATTCACTAAGATACCACTCTGCATTTTATCCTGCCATTATTCTCCTCTAGAGAGAAAATGTGAACTACTAAGTGTAGGGACTTTGTTTTACTTGGCAATATTTCCCCTACACCATTTAAAATCCTCTATTTCATGTATTTTATTTCCTTTCTAGGACTTTTTTCACTATCTAAATTTATTTTATGTGTTGTTTCCCTATATCTTATCTATTTTCCCTTAATAGACTATAAAGTCCTTAAAAACAAAGACATTGTGACTTATTCAGAGTTCTCTCCCTGGTGCCTAGAAGAAGACCTAGTTCTCAAAATATATTTGATGGAAAAAAATGAACTCCTAGAAGATTGATTTTTTTCTCTTGCATAAATGCGATTATTTGTACATCAGGTTTACTTAGTTTCTGTTATATCAAGTCACCTGCTGCCCTTAGTCACATCTACCAGTCTTTGTGCTGCAAGAGCTATGATGTTAAGAGGTAGTAAAGGGCAAACAATTTGACTTTGCGTGTTGAGGTATTCAACTATCAAGTTCATTTAATGCTTTTTTGTGGTTGGGCCGAGGTGGTATGTACTGGGAATTGAACCCAGAGGCACTTAACCACTGAGCTACATCCATAGCTCTTTTTATTTTTCTGTTTTAGCACAGGGTCTCACTAAGTTGCTTAGGGCCTTGCTAAGTTGCTAAGGCTGGCCTGAAACTTGTGATCCTCTTGCCTCAGCTTCCGAGGCCGCTGGGATTACACAGTGGCCGCTGTGTGCCACTATACTCCGCAAGGCTCTTTTTCTTAAAGAAACTAGAAATCATATATTCTTTAGCATGAGTAAATTTCAAGATGAAAAGTAGAACATTAGAAGTATCTAAACAGAATCAATGTGCTTGTTAATAATATAGGAAATACTATCTATAGAGAATTTCTTAATTGTGTCTGGGTATTCATGGGTTGACTCGTAAAAATGATCATATTGTAATGGATTTTGGCACTGTTTGTAAAAACTCAAGGTTATCTGAATAAGTACATAACCATAGTTTTGGTTATAGTATATATTTTAGCAGAATCAAAGTGAGTTTCGTTTTTTTTTAACTGAGCATTTCAAATATTAGGATACAGATAGTAGTCACCAACAGGACTTGCAGGTTAGGGACATTTGCTTTAGGGATGCCCTTAGCCTCACAGGTTAGGGAACCATCAATTTATCAGGATAGAGTTCCTACTCGAATTTGTGGAAATTTTTCCTTTCTTTCTCAGATTAGCATACAGAATGTAAAGAGTCTTACATTTACATGAGGATGGTTTCCTCCTCAGGCACATATTCCAGAATGCCATGACACATCAGTTGGTGTTGCACTATGATGCGACTATGATGATGCCCCATGCTACCCTTTGATGCATCATAAAATGCTCAAAATGGTTAGTTTTAATGTGAAGTATGTACAAAGTTCATGGCTTGAAAATAATGAAGGAGATTACTTCACTTGCTCGGTGAGCATCTCCATTTATAAAAATCACTTTGTTCTTCGAAGTGCTTGCAATAGTGGAATTTCATGTCAAGGTCAGTAATAGTAGTTACTATTTACTGAGTATTTAATACATGCTAAGGACTGTGCTACTTATTTACGTATCTTATTTGATCTGCTTAATAGCAGGTAGGTATTTCCTTATTCATATTTTCACATAAGGAATTTGAGTCTTTCAAATGCTGAGTAATTTGGCATGTGGTAGAATTCAGATATGAAAACCTAAATTGATTCAACTCTAACGCTCATATTAAGCTCTAAGCTGTTCTGCTCCCAGTGATCTAAGTTGTGTGCCACATAAATGTAAATTATCATTCTCTGAATTTCCAATTGAAGAAAGACAGCAATTTCTACAGTACAGCCCACTTTCACTTCAGATAGAAAGTGAACCATTTCTGATGATAGAAGAAAGAGTAAGAAAATGGGAGGTAAGGAATATGTGAAATAGCTTGCTGTAGCCCCAGTGTAAATATATATCAAAACATTAAGCTGTGCACCATAACTATAAACATTTTATTTGTTCATTAAAAAATAAAATAAATATATTTTTTAAAAAGGAACGTTGAAAGAACAATGACACAACAGAACAATACAAATGGCACCTAGGAAAACATAAAGTACATTATAGGCCAACTGCCTGAGTTCCAAACAAAACCTCCACCATCACCTTTTGAAATCCTGGGCAAGTCTCTGAATCACAATCACCTCATCCACCAAAAAAGATGACAGTACAGGCCCCTGCTTCACCCTGGATGGGCAGTGCCACCTTTCCAGCCTTAGTTCCCACACTTGGCCACACCCCAACACTGGGTCTTCTTTCCATCTGAACTTTCTGCTGGGAAGGCCTTTCAGGGGCCTTTCCATCTTTCCTAAAATTTTCCAGGATAACCACAGGCACTATCTGGCCCACATCACTGCACTCCTGAAAGACCGGCATCTGGTTATTATTTAAACTCCCTCTTCTCCTCCTCCCATGAAAATATAGCAGGTGGTTTACAGAAATTCACTTTCAACAAATGTTGACTAGAAAACATGATTCATGACACTTGTTCATTTCATCCTGCTAAATGTATGGCATTATTTAGCCAACTCACTGTGATATACCATTGAAAGGTCAGTAAGCTTTAAGAAGTTTCTCAGAATTAGGACAAGAGGCACTGTGACCCACATTCCTAAAGAGGCTGTTTTACTGGCACAATCAGGGAAGAGATGTGTATCTCCAGGTCAAGGAGACAGTTAAAGAGGGAGAACAATGCAACTTCTTTCTTTTCCTTAAATCAAGAAAAATCCAGTTCTGGAGCTGCCCCTACATCAAAGTTAAATTCAGCAGCTCCCTCCCTCCTCTACATTTTATCTACTTATGATTAAATGCCTCCCTGGGTTCTGAAAGGGTGGTTGAAGCTGATTCTTTTATCTTGGGATTTGAGAGTCAGAGCCTCTGGCACCACCCTTTGCCCAAATGCCAATGTTACCAGTAGAGATTCTTCCTTAGCATTGTTCTGTCCAGAAATCCTCTTTTCAGAGATCCGTTTAGTCCTAAATTTCTTTATCGAGTGGCAAGAGCCCGATTTCAGGGCCAAATGAATTTGAATCAAATCTACCTGACACTTGCCATTATAAGTTGTGTCAATTTCTTCTTTGGTTTTTAAAATCTGCCTTTTAATGTCCTTGTAAAATAGGGAGATGATACTTTACCAACAAGGTTACTGAGTGAGATGGTTGTAGGTAAAAATTTAAGTGCGTAGTGAAAGGACAACAAATAGTAATTTTGGCCAGGGCCCTGGGCCACCAAAAAAAAAAAAAAAAAAAAGGAAGAAGAAAAAAACGGGGAGGGAGATGGTTTGAAATTCTGGTCATTTCACAATAGGTGGCAAAGGGCTGTTGATTGATAAAACCCATCATACCTGAAGCAGCTTCCCTTTAGAAGACTCTCCTCATTTAATGAACTTAACTTATCCTCCTACAGACAGGCTATCTTTGCTTAGTTACTCTTGGTCTTGAAGTACTTTACATCCTAACATGGAAATTTTCTATTTGAGGTTGTTGAGATTTTTTCAGATAGTTTGAAAGTAGAACTTTTGACCATAAAGTACTACCTCCCAAACTCCACTCCCACTCTAGAATATGGGTATCTTTTTCTCCTTGCACCCAGAGGTTGACTTTCTATTTCCTCCCTGCGGCTCTCTACGCACGAGGGAGGTGGAGCCCCCGCCATCCGTGTGTGGTTTTGGGGTAGTAACTTCTGGGGCGGCCTCCAACCTCCACCCACCGCGGCAGTGACGTCACAGGCGGTGGCTCCCTCCCCGCCCGGCCCTATAAAGCGGCAGGTGCGCGGGCGCCTGAGAATGTTCGCACACCTTGCTGCCTGCGAGCCAGTGGCCACCCAGAGATCCCGCGTTGAGCCCAGGGCGCCGGCGGCTTCCATCACCCGGAGCCTGGCCGGGCCGTGGACCACCGGCGCACACCCGCGCTCCTGCCCTCTTTTTCACCACTTTGTCGTTCTGCCAGTAGCTGCCGTCTGAGTTGCTCCAGAGACCCAGACGCCGCCGTCCCGAGGGACCAATGAGAACTCTGCTGCTGCCGCAGGCGCCGGTGGTGCTGTTGCTCTTGATCCTCGGCTCAGGTGAGGATCTGCTGGTTCAGAACTGCCTGGCGCTTCTCCCAAGGCAGGCACAATCTGTCGCCTTTTGAATTTTGCCGCTGCTTCTCCAAAAAGCCCTCTTCGTTCCTGGAAATCTGTCCTTCCAGAGGCGATCACCCCTAAGGTTACTCCCTCGGAAAAAGAGAAAGCCCAGACAAGTTTCTCTAGCATCCCAACCAGGAGGAGCATGCTGAAGAATATCTGTACTTTGACTTTAGTCCAGCTAATAGAGACTTCAGAGATCCTTTGATCATAACCTTTCGTTATACAGATAAAGAAACCGAGGTTGAGAAAGATTTCCACAGAGTAGTTAATTCCTGACCCAGAAGTGTTTGCTGCCTCCTGCCTAAATTCTCCCACCTCCTCTGTCCAGCAATTGTATTTTTCACTTTTCACGTTAGTGTCCCAGGGAAAGATTAATGTCACCACTCTGATGCTGTTTTTTTGAGACCCAAAATATAAAGCAAGATAAAGTAGGATCTTGAAACTCTGGGTCCCCAAATCTTACATAGTCCTCAAGTTTCTTTCCTATATAAATAAAAAATAATAATGAAAATGACAATAATAATTAGTAACAGCCACCCAATTTACATTACTTTTTGAATTGACTTTTACATTAAAAATATGCATAATTTTTTAAAAATGTGAGCATATTTTAAGAAAATCTAATCTTCCTAGGTAGAACCTGTGAATATGGGGCAGGATAGCATTTTAGCAAATATAAATGTATTTGGAGTGCAAAGTGATGGGGATATTTAGACCTTATCTGTTAAGTGAGTGTATTGCATTGATTTGGCCTTTTTTTTTTTTAAATGTGGAGATTAATGTAGACTACCTGTGAAAAGAGAACCCTGGATAAAAGAGGCTCTGTAATTGGAACAGCTGAGTTTGCTTCTTGGCAAAATGTGAAGTTGCTTTTGTAAGTGACTCAATCACAAACAATAGCACATGTGCAATAACTGCTTTGATATCAGAAGATAAACATTTCTACTTAACATAGCTGACTGGTGAGAGAGGCACCCTGCTTCATCTTTTCTTTTCTTAATCTTTCCCTGCAGGCCATCATGCTGTTGGATTGGATCTCAATGACACTTACTCTGGGAAAGGGGAACCATTTTCCAAGAACTACAGTGCTAGTGGACTTGAGGTTACTTCAAGAAATGAGTTGTCCTCAGGAAGTGAGATTACCCCTGTGAGTGAAATGCCTTCTAGTAGTGAACTGTCCTCAGGGACTGACTATGACTATTTAGAATATGATGCTGAACTGCAAATATCTGGCTATATCGTGGATGATTCAGTCAGAGGTAAGTAAAGGATAAAGGGGGAAATATAGCTGAAGGGATGTGGGTTTATATGAGCAAAACTGCTTCAGAAAAGTGTGAACTGCTTACTTTCTAGGTAAATTGAGTCAGAATGTTCTATATAGTGTCATATCCTATGTTTGAACCATTAATCAATGTTTTAACTCTACTAAGTAGACATCATTATTCTCATTTTACAGATGCAATAGCTGATGTTGGAAAAGATTAATTGTGTTGCCTAAGAATGCACAGGTAGCAGTTAAGTCAGAATTAGAATGCCATCATTTTATTCCAGATATTATGTTCTTTCACATAATGACACATGACCTCCATGCTGAGACAGAAGTAGAACTTAACCATTCCTATCTGCTTTATTTCTTAGCATTTGTATACTCTTCCCCCAACTCAGCCTTCCCTAGAAAACTGCATTTTAACACAAGGCAACAGAAGTAGATGGGACAAAAGGAATCTGACTTTAACCTTTAAATACTAGGTGTTGAGAAACTGGTAACAACATTAATGCCTTCTAGAAATAATAAAGAACAAATACACATAAATTTTAGATTGCTAAAATCATGATTTAACCCCAAATTCCAATTGTCAGTTAAAAAATTGCTCATTTTCCTGTTATCTGATCTTTTGAAAAGACCCTTTGCTTAAAATGAATACCAAAGAAAGAGATAAACGTTGTTCAGTACCCTCATATTACTTTGGATTTTGAGGGAAGAAGAGAGATCATCAATAAGTCAGATCTAATGTAGTAGGAGCATCCACCTGGAGCAAGGCAAGATAGTTTCAGAGTTCTTTGAGGTCTCTTCTTTTCTAATCAGTTTCCCTGACTTCTCCTTTACTTGGCTCCCAAAGCTGGAGAAGAAAGAGCAAGTGGTACCAGAGGGAAAGAGAGTGGTTTATGGGAGTTGGGCAAAGATTTAGTAACCACTCCACTTCCTTGCTTCTGAACTTGGGTTAGGGAAAAGGTTCAGTTACAGTGCTTACAATTGGATGAGATTAGACCATCCAGGTATCTAGCAACTGGTCTCTTAACCATATTTTAAGTTGTTAAGATATCAGAAAGCCAAATTCATTATAAGTAAGGCTTATGACTGGTGCTCAGATTGCAATGCATTATAAAATAATGTGAGATCATTGGTTGAACTCTGTTGGAAAGTTGTTCAGTTAAATGTCCATGGGTATAATGTCTATTGCAACACTTAGCATAGGTACTATTATCTGCCTCTATCTATGATTTGTAATCTCTCTGATAAAGTAGAATAATATTCATTTAAAATGTTTGTCTTAGAGGACTTACTCTAACTTGTACTTTTTTTGGATCAGAAGAAAATTTCAATATAAAAATTACATAACCACCTATTAGACATTTCTCCCAATTTGAGTTTTGTTAATGTTATTATAATAACCTGTTAAAACATACATAGTACTTATTTATTATTTCCTTAATCACAGAGGTTCTATCTTTGATCCTCTTGTAACCTTCACTGTGGTTCTGATGTTTTCTATTTAATGGGTGCTATGTTACCTTTATGATATATGGTATTTTCTCTTTTAACTGGGCTCTGTTTGCTAAATGCTTCATCATATAAGCCTATTAAGGTATTAGTGTAACAAAATGCACAGTACTAAATGGAAATTTCCTCTCTATGACTTAGCATAAAAGTTACACCCTGCACAAAATATGTATAGATTTGATAAGTTAAATGTCTGAAGCATCAATTAACAAATATTCCTGGACTATTTTCAAATAGATCAAACACAGAAATGAGCACTCTGAAAGGTATCAGTTATGATCTGTTGCAATCTGTGAACTGGAAAAATTGATGAATATGTAATTCTCAGGTTTTTGTACCCTCAGTGCCTGCTAATTCCCAACTATAACAGTGAGCACAAGGCCATTATGGGTAAATAAAATCAGCAAAGAAACCCCAAGTTCTATTTTAATCAATGGCATTGACCTTTTCCAAGTGAAGGCATAGTATTATGAAAAAATAACAGGCTTGTCATCCAAGTACAATCATTTTCTAGCTGAATATCCTAGGGCAATTTACTTGTCTTCCCTGAATTTCAGTTTCCTCATTATGTCGGTAACAGTGCACTCAGTCATGATCTAGATTCAAATTAATTAATACTCATTGCCAAAACCTTGGAATGTATTAGAAATTCAAGAAATGTTAAAAATGTTTAATGGATTTTCTTAGACACATTACTCTTATTATTAATACTTATGATGATAATAATGCATATCAATTCAAAATATGTTGTGTAAATAAAATAACTAAAGTGTTCAGATTTTTAATTGCTGTACAACATAGATATTCTCTGCCAATTCATTGTGTGTAATGTGCTAAATAATGAGATAAACATGGTTGTTATCCCCATGAATTCTCACTGCTGTGATTTCTTTGTCTCATGGATCCAAATAATATTCAAGATGAGAGAGATTGTTGTAAAGAAATCTTATTTTCTTTTTTCAGTTGAACAGGTAGTTAAGCCACAAAAAAACAAAACAGAAGGTGAAAAAACTTCAGATAAGCCCAGAAGAAAGAAAAAGGGAGGGAAAAATGGAAAAAACAGAAGAAACAAAAAGAAGAAAAATCCATGTGATGCAGAATTTCAAAATTTTTGCATTCATGGAAAATGCAAATATATAGAGAACCTGGAGGCAGTAACATGCAAGTAAGTTTTAAATAATTACATAGAACTATGTATTTCCTACACCATATCTGAAATCCCTAGCTGCAGAAAACCACTGATTTTTTTTCCAGTGTATAAACCAATAATCAGCACACTTTTTATTAAGGGATCAGGTAGAAAATATTTAGGTTTTATGGGCTGAAATTGTGTATGTACTTATATAGCCAATTAAAAGGATAAGAACTCATTCTTAATTTATGGGTTATAAAAAATCTGGCAAATGGACAGATTTGATTTGTGGGCTGTATTTTTGAGGATTCCTGGCATAAACCATTGTTTTACAATATGCATTTTTTAAAACTTCTTTTTGAAAAAGATCCTTCATTGACTGTTCACCTAATTTTTCATGTTCTAGGCACTTTGTCTTCTAGCCCCCACCCCGAAAGCTGCTAACACATTAAAAGATAGTGAAATGTATTAACTGTATAAATCACTGAACTCATTACTTGTTCATAAAAGAAGCCCAAAGAATAGCAAGGTGTGTCTTCTTGTTGTCATGCACCCAAACTAATCTTGACTTGCTCTCATACTAATGAATATTTAGCTAGATGCATTCTATGTCTCATGATTTTGTAATACAAATACAGGCATAACTTTTTTTTAGATGTTGGAATTACATAGCTGCTTTTGACTTGGAAAGTGAACTGGAAACATAAAAGATGCCTTAGTAATTATAATTTCTAAATGTGGGTTATTTGCAGATGTGATCATGATTATTTTGGTGAACGGTGTGGAGAAAAGTCCATGAAGACTCACAGCATGGGTGACAGAGATTTCTCAAAAGTCGCATTAGCAGCAATAGCTGCCTTTGTCTCTGCTACAAGCTTCACAGCTGTTGCTGTTGTTATTACAGTCCAGTAAGTATGGCACAGCTTAAAAATTCCAAATAAGGTTAATTTTCTTCAGTATTTCTATCACACACTACTATCATATTTTAGATGAGTTATTTTTTAGTGGCATATGAGCTTTGAAGAATGTAGTCAGATTTTATATTACTTTACCTACCATAAAAACTGAACACATGAAGTCCTTTTTCAGAACTAGCAATTTTTTTGAACTAAAAAGTGAATGGTTTTCTGCATGTCATACTTCTCTCACAGTTATTTCTGAATCTCAGAAAGTGCTAGTATGTTTTATGAATATTTTAGGATGAAGCATGTTGCCAAGAAAATAATTAAGGTCTGGTTCATAGTAGATTCATAGCGTCAAACACACTGCCTTGGTATTAAAAAACACAAAGAACTTCAAATTGGCAGCCAAGAAGAGACATGTCTCTGCTTGTCTTACAATGCAAAATTCTGAGTTCGTAGTTTCATCGCATGGTGCTAATTTATTCATACTTTATGCCTATTTTGTTATTGTCAAATAACAATAATAGGAGAGTGTAATACAAAACAAAACATTTCTTCCAGATGGCATGGTGTCGGAAGCAAGAACAATTCTGTTAGTGTCCACTCCAGCTGTAGCTTCCCTCTATTACTAACACTGCACACTTCACATCATGGCCAATGAAAGCTGGAACTGGCCTGGTCTAAGTAGAAGGCACTGATGGATAACATAAAACAGCTTTGTCTGTCAAACAGAAGTTACTGAATGAGGGAACTTGAGAGAGGGCATGAATGGCTCTGTGATGACTCATAGGAGCTTGGGAAAAGCTGTGGACTCAATTATTCTAATTTTAGGTCTTGGTAAATTAGTTTTCCCTAGATCATCATGTACATGATCCTACCACTACTGTCCTTCAGGAAACAAGTGGTTATCTTTTACTATTGTTTACTATTATCTTAAATGCAGAGCAGATAGTGATAAAATGACACACAAAGAAGCTTGATGAATAGTTTACATTTGTTTTGCACACCCTGGAATTTATTCTGGTCTTCTGGTACCTCAAGTCAGATATATAAATGTGTTTAGGAAGATATCCTCAGATAAACCATTACTATGTAACGTTGGAGGATCGAAGAAAAAATTGCTAGTTAAGAAAGTGTTTTACAATAATTAAAATTTTAATTGTTCAACTTGCAATATTTAATAATCCTTTAGAAAAATATGGAAAGCTATCATGTTAGCACTCTTAATATTAGGCCATATTTTTCTTCCTTTTCTCTCATATTCTTTTTGCATAAGAAACACAACAAACATCAAGCCTAAGCCACAATTGCTATATTTTCCATAACTGAAGTAAATTTTTCCTTAAATATCACAATGAAAGTTCTTATGATTTTGATAATGTTTAGTAGATTGATTAAAGGCCTACTAGATGGGGATGGGAAGGATGGTAGAATGAGACAGACACTAATACCCTATATACACCTATGATTACACTACTGGTGTGACTCCGCACCATATTCAGGCAGAGGAATGAGAAATTGTGCTCCATTTGTGTACAATGGGTAAAAATGCATTCTGCTGTCATGTATAACCAATTAGAACAGCAAAAAAAGACCTACTAGAAATTGAATTGCTTGTATAACACCAAAAATGTTTTGATCCACTGAGTTTTTGTAGCAATAACTGAAACTAGAAGGAAATATTTATATATACAAATAAATAGAACAACTTGTTTTATAAGCTGGTTTTTAAAATTCTAATCATTTAAATTGATGTGTATAAACATGAAATCTGGGTATCATAAAACTATACCACCATCTTCTCCAAGTATGCATTTGGCAGCTCTGCTAAGTTCTGCAGAAAAAAAGTGCATTTGGATCTGTTCCATGCCTTCTGAAAGTTTACATCTTGAAGGCACATTTGAATCTCTGTTTTCTGGAAATATGTTTATATAAAAGCAACGTAAATGTCCCCTTAAAAGAGAATACTGGTGGCATTTTATAGTTGCGTTTAAGCTTTTGTTCAGCATGAAGTATACTGCTCAGTTGTCTATTAGAGCTCATGAGAAGGAATCCCCTGTACTCAGGAAAACCTCAGTCATCATATAGATGGATGGGACTTTTTGGTAACAGTAGAATGTCCTGTTCTCTCAAGGCTTCGAAAAAGATACTTCAGGGAATTTGAAGAAGAAGCAGAAGAACAAAAGAAACTTCAACAAGAAAATGGACATGCACATTCAATAGCATAACTGAAGGTAATACAGGTTTGACTTGTATACTTGACTTTAGATTATGTCCTATACTTTTGAAAAATACAGCACTATTAATCTCAGGAAAAATGAGGAATATGTTCTTAATTATGGATATACTCTAATGGCTATATTAAAGTATTATTCTTTGAGTATGAGATTGAGTTCAGTATTAAGAACCGGCATACTTATTCAATATTAAAAGGTATATAGATGTGAGAGAATTCTCAAAGAACTTAATGTTTAGAAATGGGAAAATGCAAAGAATCAGAATACTTAGGGAAGTCAAATAAGTGTCACAAGAAAGGAACCAAGGAGTATGAAAAGTTTCCAATGAAAGAGAGAATCTAGTGGGAGGCATTTTGGGAATAGGAAATATGTATTTAGCAGGGCATTGAAAGTAAACCTTAAAGGACTGGTGAGAATTGGTATAAGCAATTATGACAAATAATAAGCAATTAGGAAAGAAGCATGGGTAATAAACACTGAGAGATGGAACAGATCATTTTTGAAACTTGTAGAAAACAGCCTAGCTCAAATGAGTGTTAGAGGAGAGAAGGTTGTAATGATAGGTTGAGCTCACACAGTGGAGAGCCAGAGTGGGGTGCTTGCACTAAAAAGCTGAAGGAGCAGGCACAGTAGATTAAATGCTCCTTTTAAGAAAAGGAAGTAGAAACAGGGGTATGTGTTTGAGAGTAACTTGGTAAATAAATATATACATATGTATATGTATTATTTATATATTTTTGTATTTATTTTTGTCAACAGGGAGAGCTGTAGGGTTGGAGGGTATGATTCAGTGGTAGAATGCAGACTTAGCAGGTACAAGGTTCTGGGTTCGATCCTCACTGCCAAAATATAAAAAGGGAGAGTTAGCATGTTATAGGTAGAAGGCAAGAAGGTATGAAGAGGGGTATTTCACTAATAACTAAAGTAAGGAGTTCATGAGGAAAACTTCCAGCAGAAGAGGGAGGAAAAGAAATCAAGGTCACATTTAAAGTGGGTCAGAGGAAAAAATTTCACCTCCTCAGACATTTAAGATATCTCCTTAAGGTGCAGTTTTTCTGTTGTCAGTGGGTTTAACAGTTACTTGAGATGCTTGTTAAATATGCATATTCCTGTGCTCAATGCTCAATCTACTGAATCAGAAATTTTATCTTTTAATGAATGTTTCAGATGGTTCTGATGCTTAGAGAACCCTACTATATTTAACATTGGTTAGGTACAGATATTATGTTCTGAGCCTGTTATAGAATTAGTCCCATAACTCATGAAATAAATCATTATTCATAGCAATGTTTTACTCAGTATTTATTACTTCAAAATTTTAAAGTATTGGCTTTTTGTGATGAAGCTAAGACCACCATATAAATAAGGTGGATTTTTGTTTTTTTGGGACCATCAAGATTTCTCAGTGTAGGTTCCAGAATGATTTTAGGAAAAGGAATATGCTGTGCTGGCATTTAGTGGCTGCCTATTAACTTTTAGCTACTATTATTATGCCCTTGGTACTAATTATCCTAAATTAACTGCATATCATAAATATACTGAGCCACTTAATCTCTGTTTTTAATTATGTCCACTGTGTAGATTTAGTTAGGAAACCTAATTTTCATGACTGTTGTCGCTTTTTTTATTAAGCAGAAATTTATGCGACTAGTATGAGCATTCGTAGTTTCCTAAGTAGGCATATAACCCAAACAGAAATGAAAGGTGATTCAAGCTGAAGTGATATTATGTCTCTGAAAAGCTTTTAGCATTTTTCATAAGGCAGTTTTGAAAAAAAAATTGACAGAAATTCTGATGGCTGATTTTTCATTGAAATTTTCTTAAAACTGTGTTGGAATTAAGCTTATTCTCTAACACTTTATTTTCTAACAGAATTTCAGGTCAGAGTCACTGCGAAGTCACAACTGTAAATGATGAATTGGTCCTCCTTTCAGTGAAGAAAACGGAACCATTTTGTTCTGATGGTTTTAAACTTTTAATTGTCACTTTTTTATGCTAAATAATTTCTGTACATAAAGAGATGCATGGAGATAAAAAATATTTTTTCAAGTTGTAAATAATTTATTTAATATTTAATGGAAGTGTATTTATTTTATAGCTCATTAAACTTTTTTAATCAAACAGATTCAGAGTTTGAATATTAGTTTTGAAATTGCAATATTCTAGGATATTTTGCTCCTAACACTTGATTGACCATTTAAAAATTATTTTCTTTTTTTTAATTGTTTTTATATTTATTTTTAAACATTCCTTTTCTTAACAAGTACTCAGAATGGGAAAATTATAGTCACTTAGTCTTCCCACAAACAGTAATAAATTTTGCATTAATAATTCCAAATTAGCCTCTCTTATTCCATGTAGAACTTGTACCAAGTCTTGTTCATTGTGAAAGTATCTGGAGTCAACATGATACTGCCTCTATTATAGAAGGTCCTGATATTATAAAATAAAACAAACTCACTGCTCTTCACTGTAATCATTACAGAGAAAATAATGGTTTACATATTACAAATATGGCATTTTTAGAGAACCAGCAAGTTTTTACATTTGAAATTTCAATTCTGATATCATGACATGAATGTATGAGGCATGTAAAACTCCCCTTGACACTATCTTCTTATAATCTTTTAAACAAATGTATGCCTGCATTTAGAGGATATTCTTTCAAGAACATTAAGGTTTTAGGGTGACCACAGTCTGGTGTCTGGCTGATCAACCAAGTCACCTGAGTACAAAACATTATAATAATGTGTGGGGAGAATATTTTGAAAAAAATAATAAACACAATATCAGTAATCATGTCACAGAACTTTATGAATAAAGGTGGCTTAACCATCAACACTTCATCTGTCTCTGGAAACCATTCACCAAATCATTTTCCAGTGATTTTGGAACCATTTGGTTCTCAGCCACAGCTGCATATTATCAATACCTGAGTTTTAAATGCCTAAACACCCAGACTCTCTTCCCAAGCTTCTGGCTTCAATGGACTGGGGTGAGTTGCTGGCATCTGTATTTCAAATGATCCTTAGCTGTTTTCTGTAGGCCACCAGTGTTGACAGCCTCTGATCTATCTCTGCTTGAACATCTTCAGCACACATTTTTCTCAGCCTCCTTCACTAAACTTTAATGTAGTGCTAGTTATGCAGATCAGAAAAACAGACTTGGAGATGCTCACCACCTAGATGGCAGGAGAAGGGAGTGTCTTGTAAATGCAGTGCAGTAAGCAAGCCAGAGATGCAAGGGAGCCAGGGAGCTCTCAGGTAGCCCAGCTTTTAATGCATCAGGGAGGCTGTCCTGGAGAGAAGCTACCTGAGCTTATCCTTGAAGGATGAGTAGGCATTATGAGAGGATATTGTTAAAAGCATCAGCAAAATGACAAAGTCATCAAACTTGAAAATAATGGAAAATAGTTCAGCATTGTTGAAACAAAGTGTGAAGTCAAAAGAAGCTGTGAGGAAACTGGGTGGTGAAGTCAAGTCACCCAGGGCCTGTAACCTATACTCTAGGATCTGGGGAAAAAAAATCCCAGCCAGTCAATCCCAGCCACCAAATCAGAGCCAGGTGTAGTGGCACACGCCTGTAATCCCAGCAGCTTGGAAGTCTGAGGCAGGTGGATCACAAGTTGAAAGTCAGTCTCAGCAACTTAGTGAGGCCCTAAGCAACATGGTGAGACCTTGTCTCAAAAAATAAAAAGGAGTGGGGATATGGCTAAGTGGTTAAGCAGCCCTGAGTTCAAGCCCTAGTACCAAAACAAAAAGATTTTGGCTTAGAAGCAACTAAATACTATAGGTGAAAAATGTCGTGATTCAAGGTAGAGAATCTCTCGAAATGGCTTCCTGAATATTTTAGAAAGGAACAATGCTTTTCACTTATCCTTGACTGAACAACAGCTCTTCTCTGTTATGGAAAGTGATCTTTTCTACTCTCTAACAGATTTATGAGAAAATAAGAACCAGCCTGGTCAGTTAGTCAACTAAATCAATCCGACCCTCACATCTGACGGGAAGATCAGGTCTGCATGTGTGCTGAGTGGAGTTTTGAAGTGTTGGGAGGATCCAACAAGCAGTTAGATATATAAGTCTGAAGTTCATGGAGGAGAAAAATTATAGAGTGGGAATTATGAAAACAGATTTGGTAACTGAAACTACAAAGGCACCCAAGACAACCAGGAGGCCATAATCAGAAGAAAATCTTTCCAATGGTCCCCAAACACTTGGAGACTGCTATAGCCACTGTGAACGATCTAGGTACTTGCTGATTATTGCATGTACTTTCCTAACTCTCGAAACAAAGTTTATGAATTCATGATAATGGAGCTGATGGGAAAGAACCACCTTCATACTAATAACAAAATTCTCAAATTTATTGGGTACTTTGATATCTCATGAACTCATGTGCCTTACACATTTCCTTATACTGTAGATAAATTTTATAGATAAGTAAAGTAGACCTCAGAGATTAACTTATCCATGGTTACGCAGCTAGTAAATGACAATGTTAGTTTCTTTGTCGAGTTGGTCCACTTAAACTTCTCTCCCCTGTGTTCTCTATAGTCAAAGTGTTTGTTTTGGGTTTGGAGAATCCTATCTGCTTATCAATTTAGCATGTTTTCACTTGCCACTAATTTAAAAGATGTTTAAGTATCTCATTCATATTTTGAAATACAATATGAGACTTTTTATTTAATCTCCCTAACAAAATTTACCAATCTATCCCCTTGCTCATCATCTCTTAAAATAGACTGATCTCTTATTTGCAATGTGCACACAATAAATGATAAACAGAGTTGAGGACATATCAGTCAAATAAATCTTGGAGATACACAATTAAAGCTGGATGCTGCTATTTAGTCAAAATAGGGACTCCCATTTCTGAAGAGGCTGTTGTTCAATTAATTAGATAGCATCTGCATACATGTGTTTTGCTCAAGAGAAAGGCATTTTATGAAGTGCTGGTTGGATTAGGTTGGAATATCATCATTCCTTCTTGGAACCAGGTCCCACCTAGGATTTCTAAATAATACATGTGTTGCTTCCTTCTGTAGTCTCAGAAGCCAAGTCTAGAGTTAAATTAATTTAAGATCACTATCTGGAAGTTTAAAAAGGAACATGCTCCAACAACATTTGCCTTCTCCCTAGGTATCCCCAGTACCATGGCACCTTGGAAAAAGACTTGAGTATCACAGCCAGGTTCTAAGAGTTACTCACCCTGGGAGTTCCTCTCAGAGAACAACTGAAAAATTTCCCCATCTCTCTTTGTTGTACCCTAAGCTTTGTTGCTCATCCCATAGGTAGAAAATCTACTTTGTACCTCAAGAATTACAAAATTCTATCCAGCTTCGTTCAGTAAGCTTTTCCTCTTGGACATCTTTTTCCAGGCAAATACATAACAGGTAAAATATACAATAGGTAAATAATAGGTAAAATTCTCCTGTTATATATTCTAATAGCACTTATTCATATTTCAATTACATGCTTATTTTTGTAACTCCTTAATGTCTTCCTCTCCCTCTGGTGTTTGAAGCTCCTAAGGGCTGAAATTAAATCTTTTTCTCTGCCCAATAAATATATGTTGAAGGAAGAATAAAAGATTAAAGGTCATCCAATATCATCTCCTCTTATAACTGTCATCATCACAGAAAATATTTTTCCATGGAAAAGAATAACATGGTTTTGAAATACTTGGTCATGTCTTTGCTCAGCAGCAAAACCCCTTTTATGGGTTATGGACCAACAGTGGACCTAATATCCATTTACTTAGGAGTGTGTTAAAAGTGTACACAATTTTCAGTCAGTTTTCATGAGCCTCACTGGATGTTCTGCTCAGAGCAAGTTTCCTATATCTAATATTATCTTTGTTATTCAGTCCTCCTTTTATCCCTCCTTCATTTATTAAACCAATGTCTTTTGTTAACTCATGAAGAATATTGTTCAGGTGAGCTACAATGTGAAGATAAATAGAGCTGTCTTCATCCTAATCCCTATAACATATAAAAGGCAATTCAAGAGGAAATTACTCAGTCCTAATAAAATGCTGTTAGCTTGCTAGCCATATTCCTACCAAGTCTGTTTTTCATGATTCACCATCAGAAAGTGTCTCAGTGTTTTATTATAGCGATTAAAAATGGAATTTTTTTTTATTAAAGGCAGAAAAAGGATTTATCCGTATAAAATACACTTATATTTTAAAATAACTTTAAACTAGGAGTGAAAGGACACTTCGTGAACTTGATAAAAAACTATACACCTAGAGGAGAATTTAAACTTAGTGACAAAGCTGTAATGTTTTTCCTTTAAGATGAAAACAAGCTGCCACTGTCACTACTATAGTTTAATATAGTACAAAAATTCTGATCTAAGCTTTTAGGAAAGAAACAAAAATAAGAGTTGCAACATTTTGTAGGAAAGAAATGAATGTGCTCTTGTCTGCAGACAATATAGTAATCTACCTAGAAGAGTCAATGG
Organism: Glaucomys volans; assembly: GCA_020662805.1. Lineage (NCBI taxonomy): Eukaryota > Metazoa > Chordata > Mammalia > Rodentia > Sciuridae > Glaucomys > Glaucomys volans. The sequence goes on along the minus strand of JAJEJO010001598.1, from coordinate 305,529 downwards.
AATTGATATACCAATATAAGAATTTATTAGAGAATTTTGTGAGATTGTCAGATAAAATACAAAATTCCAAAAATTAAGTTTTTCTTTATAAAGACAAATTAGCCTAATATTAAAAGAATAAAATAGTATTCACAACTGTTAACAAACTGAAACACATATATGTGTTAACAATGAATACATAAGATTTCATTAAAAAAACATTTTAGATACCTATTAAAGGACAACTAAGAAATGTGTAGATGAGGGACAGTCCTCTCTTTTAGATTTTATACTATAAATAAGCTAATTGTCACCTCAAATAATCTTTAAATTTAACAAAATATTAATAATTCCAATTGGATGTTTTCAGGAACTTGAAAAACCATACTCTAAGTATTGTAGGGAAAAATAGTAGTAGTTGAAAGCTGTCATTTTGATTTTAAAAAAAAGCAAAATTGGATGCTTGATTTATTGAAACTTTTAGGTATCACTCTGTGTGGAGGACCTTGGAACTTAGTCAAATAAAACAATGAATATACCCTATTATCCAGCTATACACAAAGTGAAACAAAGCAGTGATGAAAAAATAAACCAAACTAAGCAGACAGCTCAGAAACGATATGTTGTTACAAGATAAAGATAGTACTATAAATTAATAAGGAAAAAACTGACTTCTTAGCAAATGTTGTAGATAAAATGTTGTAGAATGTGAAGAAAAATAAAATCAGATAACCATCTTATACGTGGTCAAAGGACACTACCACAAGGATTAAATATCTAATGTGAAATGTGAAACTACAAAGTTAATGCAAAATATTGTAGGAAAAACATTTGTGAATTAGGAATATACAAGTATTTATGCAAAACTCCATAATTAAACAACAAAAGAATTTTAATTATGTCAAAATTAGTAGGTTCTGCTAAAAGAATGTAATGGGAAAATTGAATGGTTGACAGAATGAGAGAAGAAATGTACAATGTCTAAAATCAAAAAGGGATTGTAATAATAAATGACTTCAAGATAAACAAAAAATAATAATAAAGAATCTTCATTTTTAAGGGGGAAAAGGATTTGAGCCAGGAATTCTCCGAATTTGAGAATTAAGTGACTAATAAGGATGTGATTAGCTTATTTTGCTTTGATGAGAATTAGAATTAGAAATAGTCAGCTTTTTCTCTAAATAACTAGAGTTCCATACCAGAGCCTGCAGAGAATGGACTGGATGTCCCCACTCAGAGTTTTGACAAACATTCTTTTGTGAGTAGATAACACACATCCATACAGCATGGCCCTGAACATGTAGATATTCAAACCTTTTCTATATTAACAGAAACACAAATCAAAACAATAGGATATCACTTTATGTATATCAGATTTGTAAAAGAAAAAAAAATAGAGACTGGATAATGCCAAATGTAGGCAGAAGATTGTGAACTTAGGGATGCTTAAATATTACTGGTTGGGGATTAGCCCAGAGATGCCATTCTGATAGTACTTATTCAAATTAAAAGTGTATATATTCTATTACCCATAGTGAATCTATTCCTGAGACATGTAGGCTCCAAAAGGGACTTCCATGAGGTTACTCATTGTGGTACTTTTATGACAGTGGAGAATTAGATGCAATCTACATGTTCACCACCAGGTAATGAAGGTGTCAAATGTGTGGATGTGCACTGGGAAATACTATATTGTGGAACCAACCTAGAAACCCTTTAATAGATCAAGGGGTAAAGAAGCTGTGGTATATATATACACAAGGGAATATTATTCAGCCATAAAGAAGAATAAAATTATGGCATCAGCAGGTAAATGGATGGAGTTGGAGAATATCATGCTAAGTGAAATAAGCCAATCCCAGAAAAACCAAAGGCCAAATGATTTCTCTGGTAAGAGGATGGTGATACATAACGAGGGGTGGAGAAGCAACAATGGAGAAAGGATGAATTGTGTAGAGAGAAAATGAGGGATGGGGAGGGTGTGGGGGGAAGGAATGATAATAGAATGAGATAAATATCAGTACCCTATGTACATGTGCGATTACACAAATGGTGTGACTCTACTTCATGTACAACCAGAGAAATGAAAGTCATACCTCATTTGTGTACAATGAATCAAAATAAAAAATTTAAAAATAAATAAATAAAAGATGGTGCTTAATCAAATAGATAAGAAATAAACCCATAAACAATAAACAATAGCAATAATAAATAATAAATAAACAATTCCTTTAAGTTTTGTATTTACTAAATACACATTTCCGAAGTCACAATGCAATTCACATAGAACATGACAAAGTTGCCTAATGTGAAGGAAAGGAGCAGAAAAGTGGTGGGGAAGGTAATGGGAGATAACTAAAGGAAATAATAGGAAGTCTTCCATGTAATGATGTTGGTATCATGCCACAAAGAGGATGGTTAATTACACCCTCTGTTCCTCACCTCCAGATATAAACCAGATATTTCACGAATGAGATGTCATTTAGTTGACGCTTGAGGGATAAGAAGCCAAGATGGGAATAGCAGTGGCTGGTGCTTCAACCCCTTCATACAGCTATGTTGAGAACAGGCTGAGGGGGAGAAGGGAAGACCTCATCTCCCAAGGTTATTGGAGAGGTTTAGATTCCGTGTGAGGGCAATGGGAACAATGACATGACTTGCAAGTGAAAAGTTTCTTGACCTGATTGACATGTTACTGTGTAGAGATTGAAAAGACAAGGGGGAGGAGAAGGTAGCTTGAACCAGGATGGTGGCCGTGCAGTGGCAGTGGGAGAAACATGGAGCTGTTGGAAGAATAGGAAAGGCTTAACCTGGGTCAGAGACCTTGGAAAATAACTCTAGTTAAAATATAATTACTGTTATTCCAAAGAGAAAGAACTTTTATTATCCCAGTCCTTACAGATTGATTTTGGTTTAATGTAAATAAGCAATACCTGAGACTTGAGTAACAGTAGATTTCACTGCCCTGTTTCTAGATTCTGAGTCAGTGAAATCATCTAATCCAATATATGTCTGAATCTGTGACAGAAAGGAATTGGTGGCATCTGTGTGGTATGGAGAAGTCACTCTAAAAGATTTTTATGGTCTCTTCTATTTTATGCAAAAAAACAGACTACATAACCAACTAAAATGTAGCAAGCATTATTGCTAAGACCTCAGATAACAAAAGCATTAGGGTCACTGGGACAGTTTGCTTATAGTTGGAGTGAATGGAATCAGGTTTCAAATGTTTCCCTAAAGGAGCTGAGCTTTAATTATTTTCTTAAAAGTTACTGCAATTATTTTTATAGAGGCATATGTTTATATTAATCAGTTTAATATTACCATAAAAATATCTGACATAATCAACTTATCAAGAAAAACGTTTGACTTTTATTCATGGTTTTGGAGATTGCAGTCCATTTTCAGTTGACCCTTACTGCTTTGGGGCCTGTAATGAGGCAGTACAATATGGCGGGAGTGCATGACAGAGCAAAACGGCTCATCTCATGGCAGTGGGAAAACAAAGAGAGAGAAAGGAAGGAACCAGGTTCCCCTTATCCCATTTGAAGACACCACCTCAGTGACCTAAGATCTTTCACTAGGCTTGATCTCTTAAAGGTTCCACCACCTCCCAATAGTGCTACAAGGCTAGGAACCAAGCCTTTAATACACAGGCCTTTGAGAAGACACTTAGCCAAACCATAGCAATGTTCCTAAGAAATAAATAAAAATCACTCCCAATTCCGCCAGTTAAAAATAATGTTTTTAGTATTCCAGTAAGTATCTAAATACTCTATAGACATATGTCTGTTATAAAAAATATCTAAATATATTCCCATATCTAAATATTCTATAATATTACTTAATGTACAGAGTATCTCATTGTTCAGCCAATTCCTGGACATTTTGTAGATAATTTTGAAAGCAGGGTAATGGAACAAGGTATGGATGAGAGTTTCTAAATAAAATTTATGACATGTACCATATGAATAGGAGAACAAAGTTTGCAAATAACAACTAACTTCAAGGGCTTACCTATCATGTGGCAAACAAGTTTTAAGTAGCTTCTGTATATAAATCCATTTATTCCTTACAACAACTCTATTAAATATCAACTATCTGTGTCACAGACAAAAGTACACACAGGGTTTTAATAACTTGCCGAAGGTCACAAGTGGTGGATCTGGGAATGGAATGCAGGAATCAGGCTCCAGTCCGGCCTTTTGAAGCACCACACTGTGCTATCTTAGGCATGAGATTGAAAGGGATAAAGAACAGAAACTAACAGCCTTCCCCTCTGGTTAGTGCAAAGGTTATGCTTCTGAACTTACTGAATTTACTTCCATAGGGCTCAATAAAAGGCAGGTTGTAAGTGAGGTACAGCATATATCATGCTTTCTGTTAGCAAGGAATGCTTAAACATTTCAAACCACATCTGAACAAAAACAAAGTGACTCTCCCTTTGTACTGGAATATTTCCACTTTCTATCTTACTCCTTGTTGTGGACTGAATGTTTGTGTCATTCTACAATTCATATACTGAAGCCCTATCCCCCAATGTGATAGTATTAGGAGGTGAGGACTTTAGGGGTGGTTAGGTATCGATGAGATAATGAGTAAGTCCTCCCAATGGGATTACTGCTTTTATGAGAAGAATCATCACCAGAGCTTCCTCTCTCTTCCAGGTGAAGGTAGAAAGAGATGATAACTCTTTGCAAGTCAGAAAAGGGAGTCTCAGCAAGAAACAAATCTGCTGTTCCTTGATCTTGGACTTTCATCTTCCAGAACTGTGAAAAATAAATGACTGCTATTTAAGTCACCCAGTCCATGGAACTTTGTTATAGTAATCTAAGGAAGATATCCCTCTTACTTAATTCTTCCTAAAATAAGATGATGACTTACGTACTTGGAGTATTGGTAATAAGTAAATATCCATTGGGCCATGGTTACTAGAAATTGGAGTCACTGACTAGGAAAGATGTTACTCCCTGGACTGGTCATATTTCAATTCTCTTCATTCTTCTTGGATAACTGTGAGCCAGCTGGCTGAGCTTCAGTTGCTCTGCCTGTAATTAAGAGGGTCCAGCAGATGGGTCCATCTATAGTCCTGTCTTTCTTCAATTTGGAAGGCAAAAAGCATAAAGCTCTGAGAAAGCTCAGATCCCACCACAATTATTCATTCCTGGTTTACCATTCCTACCAATTAATCTTTGAACCCAATTTGGTTATTTTTCCCCTCATTCTTAGTAGTTGATTAGGTCCTGAGGAGAAGAGGAAAGAATGATTGGAACCCCAGACCTCCCAGTCCTTCCAGTTTGTTGAATTTTGTACTGTGGGACACCTTAGAATCATAAATTCCTTGAAAATCGTGATTCATCCATACATTTTTGTTATTTGTAACTACAGCTGGTCCATGGATTCCTTGAAGTCCATTCATTAACCACCTGAGAGTCCATGAACCAGGATTAAGAACTCCTGAATTAAAAACCTTGCAGCAAATCTTACATGCCTTAATTCTTTTTAAACCTATAGAATTTAAAAACTGTTTACTGTTCTCAAAGACTTGGCTTCAATTTTAAGAGTTTGTAAATAAATAAAAAATCCTTTAATCATAGCTCTAATTCTTTGCTGAACACAGGAAGGCTTGATGAACCACACAAATAGCAAATTTCTCCTTCCATGAGAAGAAAGTTGAAGGAAACATCTAAGGGTAGGGGATAGAAATTGGAAAAAAAATAAATGAGTTCAACAGATTAGAGTACCAAAAATAGAATGAAGTGGAAGAAATTATAAATGCAGAGAGATTGGCAATAATGGTGCTGGACTCTGGAAGCATGAAGAAACCATTCCTTATGCTTTTGAAAGTGTGCAAAGTAACTTGTGAAAAATTATAAGATTGGACAAACAACATAAAGATCAGGAACAACTGATTGGAACTTGGTAAGGACTAAAACAAAGGCCCTGTGAGAATCTGTGTAAATCCATGAGTTCTTTCTCCATTGCTGCTTCTCCTTCCCAATTAACATGGCATGTTTTCTTTCCAGGTAAGGGAAATTTCTGAACAATTTCCTTTTCCTTGCAGGATTCTCATTTTTCAGGTTGAGGCTTACATGGAAACCATGCTTCATTGTTAGGAAAGAAGTGGGCGTACATACAGAGTGAACTTAAGAATGATCAAGTTGCATATACAGCTATGATAGTTCCTTTTTTTTTTTTTTTTTGTGGTGCTGGGGATTGAACCCAGGGACTTGTGCTTGCAAGGCAAGCACTCTACCAACTGAGCTATATCCCCAGCCCTATGATAGTTCTTGAAAGATATTTTCTGTTACATGAGTTTAGCATTCACACACACACATGCATATAGCATGTACATTCAAACTCATCCTAGTTAGTGAGAATATATATACTCACTTCTTTGTAACCATATTAATTAGTATGCTATAGAACAAGGTATTGTGTACCTCTGCGATCCTTACACATCAAGATGGAGGACGTATTGCTGAGGTCCTTGTTCCAGGGTACTGGCTCCTAATGATTTTACCATGCCATCCATGTAAACACAGATCCTTAATATCTACAGTGATTTTCTATTAAGTGTTTATAAAATTAATTAACTAATTTAAAGTGATCTGGGATTCTAAGCATGGACCAAAATCAGTGCCCCATTACTTTTCAGATGCTTTTCTTAGATGAAGGTCACCTGTCACTTAGGTTACTTGGCAAACTGCCTATTGGGTTTCCCCCAAGGATCATTTCAAGCATGTGACTCACTCCTTAAAGGTTTTTCCTGCCAGTCAGCGACCTCAGTGCTAGGGACAAAGGCTAGATTTCAATTATAAAAGCAGAAGAATCTTAACTGGCCAGGATTCACTTGGAGATAAATTATGGGCACAGAGAGCAAAGCACTCAAGTCAGTCTCAGCTGACTTGTACAGTCACTCAGGTTCCCTAAGGACGTCAGAAGTGTGCTTTCTCTAAGATATGAACTACCACCACAGGCACAAAGCCAAGGTGCCTGGTTGACTCAGCTCACCCCTGCCTTGTGTACTTACTGAAAGGTCCTATGTGGTGAGAAGGAGCTTAAGGAGTTTATGTTCTTTACTGATCAGGCCCAGATTTTTTGTGTGATTTTGTATTCTCCCTTCTACTTGCCATTTCCCCTTGTTTATAAGGGATTAGACCTTCCCAGTGAAAGAAGATAATGCTATCTTGAAAATACTATGAACTTTGCGGAAAGGAATGCTGGAAAGACCAAAGAATGCTAAGTCAGGATTAGTAGTCCAGGGACTTCTGCCCAGTAAACAGTCTCTGCCTTTCCTGAATTGTCCTTTATCACTTAACCTCAGCCTCATATGAAAATGAAAGGCTTATAATAGATGACTGTAAACTGCCTTCAAAAACCAAAATGGTTACAGGCTGAGTGTGATTACTCCCACTCAGAAAGGAGCCTTGTAAACATTTTTGAAAATAGCTAATCCTTCTGGAAGTTCCCCTACTCCTTGCCAAATATAATTCCTGAAAGCCACCTAAGTTAGAATTCTTTATTTTAGCTAAGTGGCACATATCTGGCATCAGAAATGTCATTTTGAGTGAGAGTAGGAAAAACATTGTGGTTTCTCTGTAGCATGAAATGCCATTACTACTTGAGATGTATGGTTATTAGTGAGAATGGATGGAGTCCTTCTCCAGATAATTCTTCATTTATTTTATATTTTACTAGGATGCCACTTTAATTAATAAGTTAATACATTTTTCTACCAAATGTATACATTATTTTCAAACACACTTTCATTGAGATATATTTTAATTCAATGAATGTATGTGAACATATTGGAATGACATCAATATCTGAACTTATTTTAGTTGTCCTTATACTGTATTATGTTTCTTTGAAAATACTCAATGATGGCATATCTTTATGCTTTCCTATGGGTTACATTCTTGGAAGCAACTCAAACCAACAAGAATTAAATATAAAGAATAAAGTAGGCATTCAAGATGAATAATATGCTGTCACTTTAAAAAAAAATCTGGATAAAGAAATATTGACAAGGTAGGAAGCCAATACAATAAGTGGTAATTAAGTCTTCACAAATCAGAATATTTTACTTTATATTCCCTGTTTTAAAAGACTATTAGATTTTATGGAATAACTTTAACATAAGATTTACTATCATGAAAAAATAAAAGTAAAACATTGTTAATTGGATCTCACATCTTTTGTGTTCTGGAAGAGTAGACTCTACCCCCACAAAACTTAATTATTTTTTCCTGACTTTTGGTGGAAATCTTGCTGATATCTCTGATTTAGTAACTGATATTGAACCTGCTGGCCTACTGCTAATAACTAGAAAACTGGAAAGAAAGAAAAAAGAAGAAGAAACACTTTGACAGTACAGGATTTTGATCCTTGGCAGAAGGAAAGCAAATTAAGTAGGCTTTACTATCCTCCTGGATTTCTGCTGGAAAGACTGTCTGTATCCCAACACAAAAGGGAGAAATCTAAACAGAGCACAGAGTTCTCATTAAGTTGAGGGGACAGAGATCTGAGTACAGGGAGGCTGAGATGACTGCAATTTATGGAGCAAAGTACAATAGATATTTTGGAAGATATACAAAAAAGAAGTTCAGAAATCGCAAGAGTGTCTCCCCAAGCCTTTGATTGAATATTAAGCTATGCATAGTTAGAGTGAAATTCCATGAGGTCATGCAAAGAACTGGATATCTGTGAGTAGAACAATTCTCAGAGCTCCAACAAGACAGGAAGATGTCTAAAATTCATATCATTCAAGGTGGAGAAACCTCACTAAACACATGGAACATTCAGTAGAGACTTCCGAAGAGCTGTGTCTATCACTGGAGTGGATATTACCCTAAACCTATCTAAAAAAAACTTTTAAAAACAAGTCATAAAGCTCCAAATTGATCAGAAGGAACTTAGTTGCATGCCAAAAAGAAAATTAGTGCTAAAAGTAAGACAGTGAAATCCAGACATCCAACAACACAGTGTCACCAATGTCCAAGAACCCATTAAAATTTACTAAACATCCCAAACAGCATTATTTTAGCAGGTTCCAATGAAAAGCAGAATCAATATTATGCTTTATCAATTTGGTTTTTTGATTAATTTATTTTTAATTGACAAAATTGTATACATGTATCATATACATCATGATATTTTGAAATACATATTGCAGAACAGCTAAATTGAGCTATGATATGCATTATCTGAAATGCTTATTTTTTGATGGTGAGAACACTTAAAATCTACTTTCTTAGTGGCTTGCAATAATACAATTGTTTCAATAATAATCACTAGTTTGTACACCAGATCTCTGGGACTTATTCTTCATATTTAACTGAAATTTTGGATTCTTTGGGAGCAAACTTCCCAGTATCCCAGCCTCTGAGAGCCAACATTATATTCCTTGCTTCCTTTTTAGATTCTACATATAAGGGAAATCATTTGATATTTGTCTCTGTGCCTGGCTTATTTCACTTATCATAATTTCCTGTGGTTTTATCCATTGTTCTCACAAATTACAGGCTGTCCTTATTTTTGAAGACTTCATAGTATATATTCACATATATACGTATATATATACACACACACATATATATTATATCATCTTTATTCATTAATCCATCCATAGATGGATGCCATATATTGACTATTGTGAATAATGCTGTGTGGACATGAGGGTGGTAAAACTTCTTTGACCCTCTGGTTTCATTTTCTTTGTCTACACACCTAGCAGTAGGATTTTTCTTTTTTAATTTTCTGGGTATACAATCTTTATTGGCAGGTATTAAGAATACAAAACAGCAACAAATGCAGATGTGGTAGAAAAGGAGGTGGGGTATGGTTCTCTTTATTTTGGATGACAGTTCTCCCAAGGCATTTTATTTATATGCCTCAAAGATTGCATACGACAATAAGTTGTATACCACTCCTAGGAGAAGGTCATAAAAATCATATCATACAACTCAATTTAACAAATGCATACTGACTACCTACTATATACCTACTGTGATGGAGAGTAAAGTTATACAAAAGCAATGAAGAGTCTAATTTCCTATTTCATAAAGGGAGTTCTGAATTTATATGCATTTCATTTTCAACCTCTACTTTTATATGTTATAAACTGACATCCTTAAACTACTTTTTAAAAAAAAATCTCCCTTGCATATTTATGCAACAATTGACACACATTTCAAGTCATTGTGTGGCAGAGCTTCTTGTCAACCAAGAATTTAGTTTGGAGGTTATTGTTCCCTTTGTTAGTATGACAGATTTTATTTGTGCATTTCTTAAACATTTTATTGAGGGAATTTTCACATATAAAAGTGGGAGGTGCACCCCAGTTATCTTCTAGGTTGAGGTGTGAGCAATTAAATAAAGTTCTATGTCCTGGCACAAGACAAAAATATAACAAATGTAGTTTAAAGATCTTAATTGGCTTTATCTGTGATTCTGAAATCAGGCAACGCTTCATTCTATAAAATAGAATATGTGTTTTGATGAACTGAAGAAAAGGGGTTGGTTTTGAAGACAAAGATCTAAAGAAAGTAGAAACAAGCAAACAAACAAACAGAAAGCCAAAACGTGGCTGACAGTTTCCAAGCTGCTTTCCTGAACAGGACAGAGACTGAACACTAAGTGATTGGTTAACAACAGGTTACAGGTTACTTTTTTTTTTTTTTTAAAGAAGGGGTAACTTCATTATCATGCTAATTGAAACTGACCTGTTGGGAAATGTGGCTGTTATCTCTTCTGCCTGATTTCTTGGAAGGTCAGGTAACAGCTTAGTTCTGGCTTGGTGATATGGACTACAGTCCCACTGACTCCATTTTCATTTTTCGTCTGGTCTTGTTGGGGCCTCGTGCAGGAGCTCAGTCTAACAACGGTCTCCTATGATTTTAGTTCAAAATCCTCTCCTGCCATTTTAATCAGTCTCTACTTCCATTTGTGTGTTTCATTTGGCTTCTCAGAAAGTCCTCATTTGAATAAACTCTTAGAAACCTTAAAAACAATAAAAAAACACTAATAGCATTTTATATTTTTATGATTTGATTATCTCATAAAATGAATGAAAATAGAAAAATAAAGTACCAATAACCTCACATAATGAAGTCAAAGTTGTTCGTTATTAGGTTGCCAATCTGAGCAGTTTTTAATCTTGGTCAGACATTTATTGTGATTGACCAGTATACTGTCTTCATTTGGGAAGAGAAATGACAAAATTAATAAGTACCATCAAAATAATTTGAAAGAAGAAGCAGAATCATGGATTTTGAGATATATTTTCTCTTTCTGAGTTTGTAACCCTTCTTACGAAGGGTTTAATTTCAACTGCTTTTAAAGAAAAAGGAGGGAATACTTGTACCAGCTAACAGAAAAATGAATCCAAACCATCCTTATTGAAAGCTGCTTCTCAGCTGTTAAATAAACAAGTAAATAAATAAATAGCCCTTTCATGAGAATGATGCCTCAGGGGTCATGACCCCCTTTTGAGAATTCATGGGCTTGATCTCTTGGGAAATCCTTGCTAATCAGCACACTTCCATAGGGAAGAAGAGCTTCAGAAGGGAGGCATTTCAAGGAAATGGACTAAGAGGGCCTGGCAGATTGATCGATTACCTTTGTACATGCAACAGAAGCTCTTCAGGGTAGAACTGCAGTCTCTGGGTAAAGTTTCCCTTTAAATACAGACATTGCCTGTGGCATCAGGGCTCACCCGAGTCTTAGGAGGTAATAAAAATGAAGCAGACGAGATGATTTGACCAAACTAGCAATGAGGAGGGGTTTGGGAGGAGTTATGAATAGAAGAAGGAGATGGAGTGGGAGAAGGAGAAGTGGGAGGAAATGGATAGACTAGGAGGGAGGGATGGGGGAAGAGAAAATCTGACCCACTCGAGCCAAACACAAACTCTGATTTAAATACAGTGCTTGTTACTCAGCCTGTGGTTGTGACACCTGACAGCTTGTTAGGAACACAGAATCTATGGCCCCACCCTAGTCCTATTGAAACTGAACCTACATTTCAACGAGATCCCTAGAGGACTCCAGTTCATGTTTTCTGTGAGAAGTTCTGCTAAGAGATGAATGAGCAGGGTCTGTGGAAGGTCCTGGGAAAGAACTGCAATCTTATATAAGACAATGGTCAGAAGTAACCATTTTGACCATTTTTGAATGGTCAAAATTCAATACAGCAGCATGAGATGTAAGGAATTATTGTGTGCATCAACTTATCTCTTCAAATAGGTTGATAGTTGACTTGGCATGGTGAAGGTAGATATATTACTTAGAAATTCAGAACTGAAAGGCTTCCTAAATGGTATACTACCACATGTTGGTGAAAAGATGACAATTATGTACATATTTTGAATTCATATATACATGTATTTATTGGCATATGCCTGCTCATCATGATCTTCAATAAAAGTCTATTGTTTATTTTTGCTATTCACAATCATTTGCATAATTTGGACCTTCACAGAAAAGTTATACCAAGTATTCCTCCTTAATTCCTCCAGAATAATATAACTGTATATGGACCCAATGCATAGAGGAAAGTAATTTAAAAGGCAGCATGTCTTAGAAAAGAGAAGGGAGCAGGATTTTCTTTCTGTTTTCAGGAATTGGTCTATTATATAACTTAACATAATGAGATCTACAAAGACAACCTGGGTTGTGACTGAGAAGGAGCTCACTGGTATTGAATCCAAGCCCTGCCTGGTCCCTAGCTCCCTCACCAAATCCAGCCAGCTCTTGTGTGGTCTGTAAAGACATATATATTGACACAAGCAGTATATTCTAACACTTGGTTCACTTAGAGACAGGCATAGCACAAAATTGGCTTCCCACTCTTCCATGTATGACACAGGGTGTGGTGGGAATGGATTGAGGGAAGTTGCCAGAGAAGAGACAACAATGATTCTTATTTTGGCAGCTACGCCTGAACTGCTTGCTAGCTAGAAAGTTTAAAGCCCAAATTAATAGCACAGTAAAAGTGAATATTTTTTGAGCTCCTTCTCTTAGCTAGACAGTGTTCTCCACTTTTATACTAATTGGCTTATTTAATCCTTAAATTGGGCCTACAAAATAAATACATAGTAAGATGAGAAAAAATGAGGACCAGACAGGATCCGAAATTTCACCAAAATGATTCAGCACTGAAATTTGAATCTATGCCTTGAGGTAAATTGAGAAGAATATAAAGTAGAAAAAGATATATTGTTTAAAATTACTTTGCATTATTGTATACAACATGTACACCCTACTACTATATCTTGCCATGCTGGGTTAGGCATATCAGTATATTAGTTGAAACTTGTTGAAAATTCTGGGAAACAGCACGAAAAACCATTATAACCTGAGATGGTACTAAATGTGTCTTTAATGCCTCGATGTAAGTAATAGCCTATAGATAGTTATGGAACTGAATTGAGTCGATTCTTAAAGAAACCAGTTTAAATAAGATACGATAACTTTCTTGTTTCCCCCACAGATTAGAATGATAAAATCAGCAACACAGGTGGAGAATGAACCATCTTCCAGGTACTTCTCTAAGTGCTTTAGTTGTATTTTCTTAGTTCATCTTCGTTATAATCTCATGAGTAGATTTGATAACTCTCTTCTACAAAATGGAGAGGATTTGGTTGTGGAGAACTTAAGTAATGTAAGAAAGATGCCTGCCATAATAATAATAGCAAAGCTGGGCATTACGCCTGGCAGTATAATTCCAGAACATGTGTCTTTAGTGACTACATATTGCCATCTGAGAAGGAAAATGAATTACTAGGTTTTAGGTTGGGGATGTGCCTCAGTGATGAAGCACTGGATCTTGACTTTAATTCTCAACACTGAAGAAAAAAAGTAAAGCCAGATTCTATCATCATGGTGATAGAGAATTCATAAAAATGTCCCTAAAATTCATACAGAGCACTAAGCAGTACTTTAAAAAGCCATTCTCACTGGTGACTTGGTTGAGACACAGAACATCGCCTCTCTCTGTTAATTTTTGTGGAGGCTCCATGGTATTTACCAATTTGTAATGAGACTTTGGGTCCACATGTTGAAATGGCCATTCTTGATTCCTCCACCAAGTTCTCATCACCATCCCTAGCAACATTAGCTTGGTATCTTCTGAGCCATTTATGGAGTAATTGGAGGAAATTCTCCTTTGAAAAGGAGAATGTTGGAATGGCTTAGTGGTCTTATCCCACTTCCTGTTGCCCAAGCTGTCTCTCTGAAGATATGTCACCTGCAAATTATCACCACTGATGGGATCCCAGGGCACAGGCTAGTCACATGCAATACAATGTCATGTTGCGTAAGTAGTTTAAAGAATTGAACAGTGTTTTCCAGGTATTACTTTTGACCTTTTCCACCACAGGAATTGTCAATATTTTGGAACACTCTTTTAGTGTACTCTACTTGCTAGACTTAGGTTCAGCACTTCCTTTCAGGATCTTAGGTCCTTTATGAAGTAGGGACTACTTCCTTTCTGGGCCACAGATGCACACATTGGTTGCTCAGGTCAAGTTGTTCAACCCATAGCTATGTTATATCTTCATGAGCAGAGCCTGCTCACTGAGGCAAGTTGGAATTCAGTAAGGGAGAAGAGAATCACATAAAATAAAGTTGCTACAAGAGGGTGTGACAAGGTAAGCATTGACAGTAGGAAGCAGGTACTGAGAGAAGCTTGCCTTCTATCTTCAGGTCTGGTCTCAATATTCCTGTCCATGTCTCTACAGAAGAGGATGAGTAGGATTGAGAAACTTTGGGACACTTATTGTTCTCAGCATTAGATGAAATTCTGACCAGTTATGCAGAGAGGGGTTGATTTGACATGATAGTAGAGACATCAGAAGCAGAGGTTAGGTTCCACCCACTTCCCATGGAGAGCTGGGAAAGCAGGTGTCTGGACAAAGGACCATTTTAGTAGATGGGCCACAAAACAACATAGAGAAAAAAAGCCCAATTGCTGATCCGTGGCAAAGAGAAAACCAGATTCATCTATAGGCTTTATGAAGGACAGGACCAACAGGTCTATTCCTCATTTCTGGACAAAAGGATCAAGTTCTTTTTGTCCTAAAGCTTGGGCAAGGCTGAGTCCATGCTGGAGTAGAACAGAGGAAGTCAAGACTGAATACTTTCTGAGCTTATGTTCTTCCAACCCAAAGGACACTTCTGAGCAGTCTGAATTTTCTTCTCCCTATACCACCTTGGCTTCTTGTATTTATACTTTGAAACTAAGCCAGATTATTTCTGAACTAAGACTGACCATCTTCTAACTTTCCCTTCTCATTTCCTTGTTCTCATTTTAATGCTATTTTAAGGAAATTATTCCTTGTACTTGAGATTTGTGTATATTCTATTCCTTTATTTATTTTTCCCATAAATGTACCTTTTTTGAGAATATTTATTTATTTATTTATTTATTTATTTTTATCCAGGGTCTCTCTATTTCTCCACATTGTTTTTCTTCAAGGTGGTCCTTCCTCCTAGGTTACCCAGCTTACCTGAGATTCAGGCCACAATCTCCTCTTGCAAGTCATCAGATTAAACAAATTTTCTTTTGTGAAAATTCCTTTCCCCATCTCAAAGCTGGAATAGCATCTCAATTAGCATTTCCTAAACAAAACAAACCAACTTTATTCCTAAAACTACTATGTTTCATATCTCTGTTCATATCATAAATGTCTCCTTCTCTCTTCTCTGTTCTTTATTGAATATCAAATCAAGTTGAATCTACCTGAATAAAATTTCTTCATTGTTTAGCTTCCTATTTTTTATTCTGGTTGCTCTCGGTGAGCTCTAATTATCTCTTGCTCAAGCAGTTGCAGTGCCTTCCAATGAATTTCCTGCATTACAATAGTTCATTACTCCTCTCTCTCATTAATCTTTTCTAGAACTGCCTGATTAATATTCTGGAACAAATCACTGATCATTATCATTTTCCTGCTCAACTATTCAATGTCATTATTATCTGATATTTATTAATGACTGTCCATTCTTACATACTCATTGTCTGTCTGGAAATCTAACATGGAAACAGATGTAATCCTGGGGGAATACTCCAGTATCATTCCTGGGACCCACCCTCTGACTTCCTCTCATCTCTAGGTCCCTTGCCACCAATGCATACCACCTTCCTCATGGCAGGAAGAATATTTTATTTTTTTCATCACAACTTTGTTTCCCATCCTCAGTTACCTCTGCATGGTTAGGATAATCTGGGTCCAGGAATCAAAGTACTGCTCCTTACTCAGCACTTCAGCATACCTAGAGGTTCCTTTTTTAAACTAAAGTTTCCAAGACAAGTCTGTGCTGAAACAGTACTATATGATCAATTTGAGAAATTTCTTTAGCCCATCTATCCAGCAACATTTTGAGGTGTCTTACCAGGATTGTAATTTTAGTAACAGATCCAGAAATGCTCTGTGGACTCCCATGCCCTCCAGGAAATGCCATCACATGGTATTTCCCAGCCTTGTTGGAGTGTTCCCACACCGTCAGGGAATGAATCATGAAAGGAATTGAAAAAGTTTTTTTCTGCAGACACATTCCCACTGGGGCCTTGTGCCTTCACCTGAGCAAACGAGTTACCATTTACCTGTAATTATAGTGATGATGTGAAATTGATGAGCTGCCACAAGAGCAAATGCATTCCCAAAGCTGGAGGTTGGGAGGTGTAGAGTACAGGTGGGGAGATGGAGGGAGAAAAGATCCTGTGATCTTTACAGTTTTATAGATGTAATTTGGATTCCCTAAAATCTGGCAATTTGACATATTAGGTTTATTTCTTTACCTTGCCAACTAAAATGTTCTGCAATTCCCCTTCAGTTGTTGACAAGTTATTAAAACAGGGCAATGTGCCTTGTCCTCATCTAACCGGCTTCAGCTAGAATCCTTGCTTATGGCCCTGAGTCCTTGCGGTTTGCCAGGGGAAGGTGTGGCCTTAGAAGGGTGCATCAAGTTCAGTCTTGAAGTCACAGAATACAAGGCATTAAAAGGCTGGTGTTCCTGTGCATGAGCACAATAAGCAGAACCTGGCACAGGTAGGTAGGAGGTGTTCTGTCCATGAACAAAATGAGGTCCATGGAGCTGCAAAAAGAGGATGCTAGGGGGATAAAAAGCAGGTCCTGAGGTTCTGAGAGTTATGATTTCTATATTTAGGCACGTTTGTATATATTTATACAACTAAGCTCTCTCTAGACCAAGAGCCATTCAACTACAGCAGTTATTATTTAATCTGAGCAAAGCATGTTGTCCTGACTTGATGAACTCTGTTGGTAGAATGGTGAAGGGTTTGCTGCAGCACTCTTGGGATAAATGGGATAAACTTATGAACATAACCTAACAGCGAGGAAGATAAAAAGGAGAATTAAAACCTTTTTTTTTCCTAAGCAAACAAAACTAAACAAGAACCATATTGCAAATCCTTTTTGTGTTGGAAACAACATATAACAAAGCTTGCTCTAAAAATTCACCCCTAATCCTTGTATAGTCATATAAGCTAATTTCATAAGAACAAAATACAAAATGCATACTTAACCAAAATACTAAGTTCCACATAAAGTTACATTAAGTCTTCTCAGCAGTAGCTACATAATTTGCAAAGCCCAAGGTAAAGTGAAAATGAGGTGCTACTTGTTCAAAGAGCAGAAAAAGTTCTCATTAAAAAGAACTACTATATAAAACATTTTTATTCCTTAAGTAATCTTTGTTTTGGCTTTTAAGGGTTCTTAAGTGGGAAAAAAAAAGCAAAACTAAGACTTGTATGCTTTTAAACTGGATTTTAGCATTAATCTTTGTATTGTACAATTCTGGATTCAAATGCAAGCATAATAACAATTAGCTTGCATGCAGAATCAATGAAATTACACAATTCTTACTTTGCAGTTCCTATATGTATGTGCATGTCTTTCTTCCCAAAGTAGTGGAGACACTGAAAGACACTGACTCAACTTATTTCAGTCTTGATACACACCTTCTGCCAAAATTCTACCAGTTACTGAGAAGTGAAGAGGTAAGGAAAGGTAAGAACTGGATTGTTTACTTTTCTTCTCAGCCATTGTTTGGCAAGCACAGGGATGAACACAAGACGGAAAGGAGGGGTGTGCTACATTGGGCTGGGACTCAAAGGTCTCTCACACCTCAGCAACTAAGTTACAATTCCAGACCTTAAACTATACTACAGAGCAATAGTAACAAAAACAGCATGGTATTGGCACCAAAATAGACAGGCAGACCAATGGTACAGAATAGAAGACACAGAGACATAAACCCACATAAATACAGTTACCTCATACTAGACAAAGGAGCCAAAAACATGCAATGGAGAAAAGATAGCCTCTTCAACAAATGGTGCTGGAAAAACTGGAAATCCATATGCAATAAAATGAAATTAAACCTCTATCTCTCACCCTGCACAAAACTCAACTCAAAATGGATCAAGTACTTAGGAATTAGACCAGAGACCCTGCACCAAATAGAAGAAAAAGTAGGCCTGAATCTTCATCATGTTGGCTTAGGATCAGACTTCCTTAACAAGACTTCCAAAGCACAAGAAATCAAAGCAAGAATCAATAAATGGGATGGATTCAAACTAAAAAGCTTTTTCTCAGCAAAGGATACAAAGAATAATGTGAAAAGAGAGCCTACAGAGTGGAAGAAAGTATCTTCCACACATATGTCAGATAGAATACTAATCTCCAAAATTTATAAAGAACTTACAAAATTTTACACCAAAATTACAAAGAGCCCAATCAATAAATGGGTCAAGGAACTGGGCAGACACTTCACAGAAGATATACAGGTGATTAATAAATATATGAAAAAGTGTTCAACATCTCTAGTAATTAGAGAAACGCAAATTAAAACAACTCTAAGATTTCATCTTACTCCAATTAGAATGGCTATTATCAAGAACAAAAGCAACAATAAGTGTTGGCATGAGTGTGGAGAAAAAGGCACACTTTTACATTGCTGGTGGAGTTGCAAATTGGTACTGCCACTTTGGAAAGCACTGTGGAGAATCTTCAGAAAACCTGGAATGGATCCACCTTTTGACCCAGTTATCCTACTCCTTGGTTTATACCCAAAGGACTTAAAATTAGCATGCTATAGTAATGCAGCCACATCAATATTTATAGCTGCTCAATTCACAATAGCTAGATTGTGAAACCAACCTAAATGCCCTTCAACAGATGAATGGTAAAGATACTATGGTATATATACACAATGGAATATTATTCAGCCATAAAGAGAAATAATATTATGACATCTGCAGATAAATGGAAGGAATTGGAAAAAAAAATTATGCTAAGTGAAATAAGCCAAGCCTGAAAAACTACTGAAGGCCGAATGATATCACTGATAAGTGGATGATGATATATAATGGGGGTGGGAGGGTGGAGGTTGAGAGAAGAAAGGAGGAACTTGAGATTACATAGAGGGAAATGAGAGGGAGGTATAAAAAATGGTGGATGAGACAGACATCATTAGTCTATGTACATGTTTGATTAAGCGAATGGTATAAATCTACATCATGCACAACCATAGAAATGAAAAGATGTACCCCTTTTGTGTGCAATAAATCAAAATGCAGTCTGCAAAAACAAAAACAAAAACAATGAGAGACAAGAATTAAAGAAATGCAATGATAGGACAGGAATCACTTCCAATAACAGGAATGTAGGACAAAGAACGGACTGAAAAATTTCAGAGGAAGGAAAGAAAATGAAGAGCTGGTGAGATCACCATCATCAGTAACATTGTTCTCATCAAATTTCCAATAATAAATAATTGCTGCTTTGGTGAGGAGATCTGAATCACGGTTGGGATTTAGAAAAGAAAAGGAGGAAAGAAATGCCAAATGTAAGGTCCAAGGTACTGAATAATTAGGATAAATAGTTCCCAAACAGAATTCAAGATGCAAGCTAGGGCACTTTTGGCTTCATTGGATAGCCATTATTATTAATAATAAGAAACAACCATTTGGTGATTCCCTGCTTACTAGAAATTGTGTCCATCTCTCTAGGTGCATTAATGAACTCCTTAAGTCTTCACACAAGACATGAGTTAGGTACTGTCAGTCATATTCATTTTTTATGGAAGAAGACATTATTTGAAATAAGTTGCCCATGACCTTACACCTGGTAAACGGAAAACTCAGAGCATGTGAGGATAAACAATTAAAGTGTTCACAGAGCAGGCAAGTGACTTGATGAAAATGGGATAACTCCACCAACACCAAGCAGGACCTACTCAGGAGAAGTTGTCTGGAGACGTTACTCAGTTCAGGCAATATTAAAATCAAAGAGATGCAACAACTTAAAAGTATGAACCAGGAAGAAGCAATGGACATTTCAAAGAAAAAGATGCAAGAAAAAAAATGCAAAAGAAAAATCAACAGGTTTGAGAGCAACTTGGTGTCATCAGCTGAGAGCAAAGAATCCAGTATTGTTGGTTTGTACCAGAGGTTGCTAGGTCATGGGTGGCTGACTGAATTTGATCTACAGACTTACTTTGTTTGAGGAATTGGTTATAGAATCATTTGCCAACTTTTAAAAACTAAGAAATTTTATTTAAACATAGAAAATTCTGGTTAATTTTTATAAATAGATTTCGTGACATTAATCCTCATTTATTGTAGTAGCCATCAACCCCAGTCCCATTTAGCTAATTCTCATTTTCTCCACTCAGCAAAGTCCTGGTGGGTACAATTCATTTCTTTATATTATTCATTTGTCTCCACTAGGACATTTAAATTATTAATACTGATGTATTAATATTATAAATAGCATGCATAAATATATCCAAAAGATTTGATTAGATAATGTATGCAAAAGTGTTTTGTAAATTATAAAGTGGTACATAAATATAGGTATGCCAATACCAAAGTTTATTAATTCAACCCTTCTATATTTCATGAACAAAAAGATCGAACAATAATTTAGTAGACTAAGGAATTTAACCTGAAGCGTCAGCACATGCTGTTTCAATCCATTCATTTAAGAAACATTTGTTAAACACTGTACAATATACTGAAATAACCAACATTTCCATCAAAAATCTTTTATTAACCATTTAAAATCTTCTAGGGACTAGGCTATATTGATGAGTAGGTAGATAAAGTCTTTGTTCTCAAGAAGCATACAGACTAGGAAAAATTAAATAGCAATAAATAAGAGAAAAAATGAAGCTCCCCACTTCACTCAAATGATAAAATCAAAAATAAATCAGTAATATGAAATAAACACTATGCTCAGATTGGAAAAATGCTGTAAAGAAAGCAAGACAGCTATCAAATGGATTGCTTCCAGAACCCTCTGTGTATACCAAAAGCTGCAGATGCTCAAATCCTTTATTAAAATAAAGCATAGTATTTGCATCTTACCTATGTACATCCTCTTTAAATCATCTCTAGATTACTTAAAATACCCAATGCAATGTAAATGCTATGTAAATGGTTGTTTAGGGGAAAATGACAAGAAAAAGTCAGTAACTGTTCAGTACAGATGCAATTTTTATTATTTTGCATATTTCTGATCCTCATTTGGTCAAATCTTCATATATGAAACCCAGGAATATGGAGGGCAGACTGTAATGTTGTTGAGAGGGACTAGGGTATATTTAGATAAGAGAGATCAGGGTCACCTGAGGAAGTGACAGATGAGCTTCAATTTCAACACTGAAAAGAAGGCAATCATGGTGGCACCTTCAGGCCAAACCCCTAAAGGATAGAACAAGCCTGATGTGCTTGAGAAACAGAAAATCAGTCTAGCTGGAGGCTGGTGCGCGAGGGGGAAAGCAGTCTGAGTTAGTGTTGGAGAGTTGGCAAACGGCCAGATCATGCAAAACTGAAAGACCCAGCTTCTCTGCCTCAGTGGCTCACCTCACCGACTAATGCAGGGTAAATGTAAACAAATGTTTACCTACATCACAGCATGGAAAATGCTATGGTGGCATTGTACACAACGAGCACAGAGTGTCAGCTGTGCCTCCTAGAACTGGACAGGGTCTGTGATCTCCCCTACCCAGGACCACTAGGATAACCCCTGTACCCTCCTCCAGTATGTCTCCAAGGCAATCACCACTGCTCCCCAGTTAATCTGAGCGCTCCTCTGAACTGGCAAGCAAAGGAGCCAGCTCATTGCCTATATAGCAGGAGGAGCCCTTGGGAAGAAAAGTACTGTGTAAACAAGGCCTGGGATTATCTCACTGCTTTATAAGATCAAAGCACTTTACAAACATTAACTAATTGAGCATATCATGTTGCAGATTGTCTGTGTAGTCTCTGGTTAAGCTCTTCATTTCTTTTTAAAAGGCCTGTTTACTCTTTGGAGGTATGACTTTTCCACTGTTCAACTGACAGCCCATTTGTCCCTCCTAGTCCACTCCTAGATAACTTAATCTCAGCTTTGAGATGGAGGTGGTTTTGGAGAGGATAGCACTTGACAGAATAATTAGATTCCTTCCCCCACGGTTAGTTTGAGCACTTTTGAATGAGAAATTTTTGTTAAGGAAGTCAAGACTTTGTTAATGAACTAAGAGTCAAGTCCAGTGTGGACCAGTATTCTTTGCCATACTCTCTGAACTCAGTGACAGCCCTTACCTTGTCAAATATCTCATAACTATAGTTTGTCACAAGAGAAACTGGAAAATAGAACATGAATAGATTCATGTTTCAGAATCACTCATTGGTTAGTTGAAAATACAGGTGTTTTCTATCACCTTCTCCATAACTATTGAATCAGAATCCAGGTATCTATATTAAAAAACAAATGAAAATCTTTCTAGTTGCTTCTTATATACATACAGTTGTGAATTACTAGAAAGTAAAAATCTTAGGGAACTTTTGTTGCATTCAGTAAACATTGACCAAGCATCTAAGGAACTAGGCCATTTTCTACTGAGGAAACAGAAGAAAAAGGACCTGGTTTCAGCTTAAGGAATACTATTACAGTAGGAGGGAAATAGAGAATTAGACTACTGATTTTAATAAAAGGTAAAGAATGATGATAAAAAAAAGAGAGCAGAGTATAATGATTTAGAGGAAGCAGGGATGAAACCCAGTTAGGGAACAAGGAATGAAGAGTGAAGTCTTTCCAGTTGAGCTTCAAAAAGCGATGAAGAATTCAAGTCCTGGATCCTGACTCTGCTACTTTACTATGTGATCTCAGATAAGTCACTTAATAACTCCTGTTAGTTTATTTGTCTGTAAAAGAATGTATCTGGTAAGATATTTAGAGGTGCTTTTTACTCAAAAGCTTTATTATCCTGACTTTACATGCCTGGGTGACGTGGGGATAGGTAGAGTATAATGGTTTCTCAGACTGCCAGGATGGAGTCTGTGAGAAGTGGCACACTGTTGGCAGCCAGAGCCGCGTGCCTGGTGGAGAGGTGTGCTGAGCCTGGAGCCCCTGAGGCCCAGCTCCCAGACAGGTTTGGCGAGAAGTGCTGCTGGCATAGCGGTTGTCATTGCTGGTTTAAGCTGTTTACTTCTTCTTAAAGACAGTAAGGAGGAAAGACAGAGTTGATGTTGCTGCTGCTGTTGCCTCACTATTTATTCTACTAGAAATAAACAGCCTTCCTCCCAGGAGAGGTCAGTTAGGCTCTGTAGCTAACATTGAACAAAGAACACTAGCAAACTGGGGAGGAAATGTTGAGTGGGACTTCTGCCTTGGCGGTCTGTTGGCCTCAAGGGTGGCCAGGGCTCAGGTATTCCGTGATGAGCTTACTGGAGATTTGCCTTAGCAATTTCTTCTCCCACAAGTTCATTTACCATGCAGATCATGATGATGAGCATTTTCCTTCCTTCTGTTATTCTAGGGGTGGGGACTCTTAAGGCAGGTGTGGGGAATGAAAGTAAGAATTAGAACAAAGGTTCCTCTAGTGGTGTTCCTTTCAACTTTCTGCATTACAATTCTTGTCTCCCTGGACAAGCAATGTCTGTGTCACATTTATTTTTGTGACCACTCCTTTGTAAGAGAAGAGTAAGGATTGGGACTTCTGCATTTCTTTAGGGAAGCAGAGTGATCTTGAAGCCTTCAAACAACTGTCAGAGTTTCCCTGTTAATGAGCTAGAATGCCTTGCAGGCAGTGGTGTGCAGGTAAGTGGTTTGCAACTGATTAGAGAACGATTGACTTTTAACATATACTGATTTCTCTGGTGTCAATCCTTACCAATGTGAGTTCATTAGACTTGGAGTTGGGAAGAGAGGAACACAGCCAGCTCTGGCAAGTCCGCCTGTCCCAGCTGGCTCCAGCACACTGCTGTTGGAGATCATAACCAAGGTTCAAAACTAGGTGAGCCACCTAGCTGAAAGCTGAGGTTTTGAGAAAGATCGGTTGTGATGACCTCTAGATACTCCTAGGCCTGCTAGTGCTGGAGCTGTCCTGCTTCAGACCGATCCACATGCAGCCTATCTCAAGTCATGTGAACTACCTGGCTCTGGTCATTGCTGGTGTGGGCAATCACTGTTCTTATACCACTTTAAAATTATTCAGAACAATGGAGTTGGACAGCGGGGTGGGTATAAAGCTGCAGAGTTGTGAGATCAACAGTCTTGGAAATACTTGTGAGTAATTATGGATGCAGATAATTTTTTGGGATGGACTCCAAAAAGGTGTTTGAGGAACAGAAATCTCACATCCTACTGGTTCAAATATGGTGTTAGAGTGGTCTGCACGTGGACAATGCTGCCTATTAATCCTGTCTGAATATGTTTTCATCTTTATTCTAAAAAGCAAATACAGAAATAAAAATAAAATCCTGTAGAAAGCTACAAAGTAAAAGCAATATTGCTTTCCTTCTAATCTCCAACTATACACCTCAGAATTAATCGCCATAAACTGGTGGCTAATTGTCCTGTATCATCTGGGTTTATTCCTATTGTTATTCAAATACAGATTTGGGCTTTTATTGGTGTTTTTAATGCATTGTTTGCATATCAATTATACATAGTATAAAGTTTGCTTTTTCAATTAACAAAATACATAATGGGTATCTTTACAAATTAGTTCATTCAGATCTGTATATTTCATTCTAATATTCCAAGTGACAGCTTACTATTTAAATGTTTCATTTTCTCTCCCTATTATAAATATGCCAAAGAGAACTTTATTAGCATATTTACAGTAGAGAGAGAAAATAGGTAAGTGGCAATTCCTTGGGAGACAGATCATTTGAGTTCAAATTGTGGCCATCCATTGCCTATTCTGGGTGACTTTAAGCAAGGTTGTTTTTTTTAATCCTCTTCTTTCCTCAGTCTTATGATCTGCAAATTGAAATTGTTAATAATAGTATCAAATGTTGTCATAAGTATAAAGCATATCAGCACACGTGCTTAGTACCTGGCACACAAGAGTGTTCAGTAGATGCTATTTCACACACTCATGATAGTGCGCCAGTTTGCTAGATACCTAGGAAATTAGTCAAAACATACAATCAGTTCCAGAAAACTTCAAGCTGGCTCCAGAAACCAGCTGCTTGAGGGCATGCCTAGGACCATATCGAAGATGTGTATATTTTACATTTTGATAAATAATGGCAAATTGATCCCAACCCTCAAGGTTTTACCATTCTGAATTCTAACAAAGTAAAATATGCCCCTTGTTAACACTAGGGATTATCAATCTTTTTAAATGCTACCTGTTTGTCAAAGTACATATTATGAGCTTTCACTTATCCAGAGAAGGTATCTAGAAACTCTTGGAACAGAAAAGAATCATGAAATCCTGGAAAACTTGGAGATAAGAATCTCTTAGACTCTTTTTATGCAGAGCAGGGATCCTCAGTATTGGAGAACCCATTGCCGCTATTGCACATCACCTTTCCTCCAGGTGCTGTTACTCTAATGTGACCCCTTGTGTTCCCCATTCTTACTTCTCTAGAGTACATGTGCCTTATGCTGAGGCAGATACAAGTCCTTAGGGGTTTGGAGTGATTTTACTAGCGGGTCAGTATCAATACACACAGGTAGAGGCCATAGTGCTAAGAGCTGCCTCAGACAGGAGGAACCCAGTATCACCTCTTTCTCCAAAGAGCAGATCAGATTCTCCCAGGCACTCTTTGCCAAAGCAAGCTAGCCCATTTTAATGTTTTGTCATTCATCACTCCTCCAACATGCAAATTTCTCACTTTTATTTTGTAAAGCAGCGGCTGAAGAGTGGGGAGAGAGAAAGAGCAGCATTTCCCAGCATCCTCCTCAGATAGTAGGGACTGTGTTGAGAGGTCTAACCCCATGAGGCAAGGGTGCATTTGACTGGTTTGTGGAAGTCTGGTATCGCCCAAGAAAGGAGACGCACCCTGCTGAGAACAAGGTATTGTTTACCAAGTAGAAGTGATCCTTTGCCAAACAGTATAATCTCCTGTCTCATGGGAATGTGGCAATCTCATTCTGGATAATGTAGAGACTTAACAAGTAAATAAGAAATCCCCAAATTATGGTTCAAAACAACATACCTAGAAATCAGCCATTGCTACAATTATAGGATAGTAAAAAAGAAAGTGACATTTCTAGACATCTAGTCAAATAAAATGATGTACTTTGCTGCACAAAACATAAGTTCACCAAATTATTTATGCTGTTAGAGATTGGACTAGAGCTACCGGAGCATGCATGTATGCACAAGGAAGTCATAAGACTAGCCGAAAGTAAGTAAGCATGTTCTACTGAGGTGGAGGCCTCAGAGTTATCCCAAAGTGATGTAAGTAATCTATAGGATACAGCTATAGACAAAAATAAATAGATTCTTTCTGTGGCTTAGATTGTTAAGTACTAGAAAAGTTTTGTGGATTAAAAAAATGCACTGCACTTTTATACCAAAAATATCTGCATAACATCACCAACATGAGAACAAAGAATTAGGATAACTCTCCACTATATACCTACCAGAAACAAAAATGAATTGTGATTTTCTGTTCCCATATTTTTCCCAAAATAATAATTGGATTCAATGTATGTTAAAAGTCATTGACTAATTTATAGATATACAAGAATTCGCCCCATCCTGTTTTTTTTACATTGTATGTTCGCTGGGAATTCAAAGAGAGAAAAAATTATTTAAAATTAATGGAATGTTCACTTCCTGACTTGCGGAAATTTATTTCCTTGTTAAGAGTAGAAAATAATATTTTATTATCTAATTGCTTAAAGCCAGATTTTGTGTAAAAACATGGTGATTCCTATTTTTTAGGAAAAATTTGAGGAACTTCTTCAGTAGAAGACATCCAATTACCCCAACAGGCTGCACCTCTTTTTCATCCAAAGTCTCCTTTGAAGTCAATTGTGGCCCAACACAAGTAAGAGACAAAGTGTTAGGGATAAGAATCTAGATTAAGATAAACAGCAGGGTATGCTCCAGCCTCAGTTGTCAGGCAAAGAGAAAAAGCTAAAGCTCTTCCCAAGATCTACCAAAACTCAAAAACAAAAATATAGGGAATGCCTAAAAAATATGGAACCTGAGCAAGATTTTCCCAATGGCATGGTAAACACATCCTCATTTCTGTTTTAAAAGTTTACCTTTCTCTGATTTGGAGTCACTTAGCACTTAAAGGGTGAAGACTAGATTCCTTTCTAGTTTGAACACGCAAGATTCTAAGTTAGCGCTAGTTTGAGATGCCTATATTTTTCGCAAGCATGTAGAAAGCTCCATCCCCTTGTATGCAGAGTTTCACAGACATATGAACTCTCTGACTCTCTAAAAAGCAACTGAAAGAAATATTCAAATGAATGGGGATAATTTCTTTATTTTGCAAAGGTATCTGAAAATCAAATAAAAACAAAACCCTCTTATTCCTCCACCCATACTTGCATGCAATTATAACCTGTTGTACCAGGAACTTATGTGTAACTACATCTCATGGGTTGCCACTAAGCCTCTGATCCATAAAGAACCAAAATGTGGAGAATGGAAATACACTTGCAGATGCAACCCTCATTCACTTAATTTTGGGAGATAAGTCAATAATCTCCTAAAGATTCTGGCATAATTCTGAATGCTAACAATGGAAAAAGGCATTAGATATGTAACTTGTGAGAGAAGTCTAGCAGGAGAAGCAGAGATTCAAATAATCAAAATGCAAAGTGATAATTAATACAAAAGTTTATGAGCTATGAGGTTAAAAATAAAGACCAGTGCTCATTTGAAGAAGCTTTTACCTTCCTATTCTGGAGGCAGTCCCCAACTTTCATGGTTTTAAACTAGCTTAAATGCTGCCTGTATT
The DNA here is from genome assembly GCA_020662805.1 of Glaucomys volans. Taxonomy (NCBI): domain Eukaryota; kingdom Metazoa; phylum Chordata; class Mammalia; order Rodentia; family Sciuridae; genus Glaucomys; species Glaucomys volans. Next base: position 277,325 of record JAJEJO010001598.1, on the reverse strand, counting down.
CATGCAAGTTGATTAACCTTTTTTTACATATGCTTATTTACTTGCAAATCAAATCATTTTAATAATATATTTTGTTACAGCTGCAACTTATTTTAAAATTAAAAGACATGGGCTGAAACTTGCAGCATTCCCATTTAAATCTTTGGCACATATCACAGATAGGATGTCATGTTTGACTGAACTTTCCATTTAAGTTTCATGAGCCACAAATTACAAATGAAAAATGTGTTTCCAGTGCTGAGCCCAGAGACCAGTGCTTTATTCCTAAAGGAAAGATAGTTGCAGGCACTTATTTTCAATCAGGCATGATTTCTGGTTACACTTCTGAGATATACAAAAGCTTGAAATGTCTTCCCCCCTCCTATGGTTCTGCTTTCTGCTCTGTCCCTGTGGCTCTGTTGCCAGTGTGATGGGGGAGTGGCAAATATTCTGGCTACCTATGTCATCTCATTTGTTTGGTGATTGTGAACCTGGATAAATGCTAAAATATATGCAGCATTGTGTTTAGCACCCATAGAAGCAAGGGAATAACATGAAATAAAAGCCCTTTCAGTATTTCTTCTCAAAACAACATGAATGAAATCTTTATAAAATTGTATTTTTTGCCCAACCATAATATTGCATTCCTTACTTTGCCTCTGCATTTTAGTCTCTGTTTTAATAGAAAATGATGGATGACAATCTCCATTTCACAAACAGTGCCTGAGGGCCTACTATGTGCCAGGAATGGCTCAATACAGATGCCACCTGTAGTTGACAGGGAAGGGACTAAGTGGGTGTGACTGAGAAGGACGCTTGATACTGGGGCTGTGTGCAGTAGTTTGGGGATTGAGAGTAAAGGTGATGTATTTTTATGATTTTGTTTTGTTTTCCTTTAGGGAGTTTCCTGCTTTTTTTTTTTTTTTGTCATACCCTCTAATTTATAATCCAAACATTGGTCTAAAAACATGTCCATGCTTTCATTCATTTATTCATTTCTTTATTTGTTCATCCACAAATACTTAATACTTAGAACTTACCTGTTAAGAGACAAGTGGAATATGAATTATTAAAGAAGAATTTCACACTCAAAAAGAATAGAAGACACATATTTGCCTAGGAAGAATATATAAACTAGTCAAAGATCAGACATACAAGTGTGTGTGGGGGGGCTGGGTCTATTTCTATATCTGTAGAAGAAGAGGAGAAAATATCCACAAGTTTTAGAAAAAGAAGAATCAAAGAGGAATTTATATAAGAAGATAAATCTTTTATTGTTGTTCTTATTTACTGGCAGCATGACCTTTCCAATAAGAGAAATTTCAATGCTCACACTTCTCACATAGGATAGAATTCTATCCTATGAATATTCTATCCTATGAATATGATAGAAGTATAAAAATAAACACCCACAGGTGCACTGGTAAACTATGTGTATTATTATAAACATTTTTTGAAATGACCTATTTATCCTCTTTATTTTGCTTTTTCTCATGTGTATTATGAATACATTGTACTTTGCCTGTTTTCCTTAGTTTTTATATTCCTGTAAGCAAATTTCCCATTCAGATAATGAGTTGTTTCCTTATTTTATTTTCCTATTTATTTCCTCTTAGAGCTCACTGGATTTTTTTTAAGATCACTGTTTTGAATTACTTCTCAGACATTTGTAAATTTTTATTTCTTTGTGGTCAGTTAATTTAATGGAGAGTTATTGGTCTCCTTTAATGGGGTCATGTTTCCTGTTTTTGTTTTATGTTCTTTGTGTCCTTCCTTGCATTGACGTCTACACATCTGGTAGTGCAATGCCCTCTTCCAAACTTTACAGAGTTGCTTTTGTAGGGGTGACTTTCACCTGAAGATGTACAATGACTCTGGTTCCACATGAGCAGAGTTGTATAGTATCCATGCAGCATCATCTGTGATCAATGACAGTGATGATTGCAGATGCCTCCATTGTATGGGCTGCAAGAATTTGTGGCAGTGACGGTGGTTCCATAGGTTATTAGGGAAAAGGCTTTAGGAATGTCACTATTGTCTTCCTCCTAACAGGGAACCTTGGCTAAAGAGATATCTTTTGGTGTTGGGTCTGACATGGATCAGGGACAGCCTCAGTGGCATTAGGTTCCAGGGCAGAAGTGTAGCTCAATTTCTTGGAATATTACATAGCACCTGGGACTTGAAGCATAGGTTTGTCTAGACAGCATGAGTGGAAGCAGTTCTCCAACTAAGCCAAGGCCTCAGGTATACCCTGGCAACATGGGCTCGAAGGACTAGAATGTAACTGCGGTCTTGACCCTGGATGGCAGGGCACAGCTCTGTCACAGATCCAGGAAAGATGGAGTGCTCTGGGGTCTCAGGCATCAAGGAACAGGGCACAATATAATTCAGAACCCAGAACCAATAGGACACACCAATAGATTGGGCTCTGGGGGATGAGGTATTATGCAGTGGTGACTCTGGGCCCTGGGATGGTGAGACACAGCAGAATACCAGTATGTGTGAAGCCATATGAGGAGCAGCAAGGACCCAAGTGTGGCAGAATGCTGCTGTGGCTTGGGCCTTGGGAGGCAGTCACAGCTATGACTTCACTTCCAAGAAATGTGGAGTGGCCCAGTAGCTCAGAGTACACAGGTCAGATCCAGAGTACTGTAGCTATTTGACTGAGAGAATGGAATGGCATAGCTCAGTCAAAGCTCTGATTGTTTGTCATTTGATGCACTGAAAATATAATTATATAGGTCAGAAAGTCTCTGAATCCCTAGAGGTAGAATGCTGCTTCAGTTGTGGCACTAGAGGGACATGATACTTGATGTACAGATGGCCTGAGTTTCCCAGGGGGCAGGGCACTCGTGGTTCTAGAGACATTACTGCTATAGTAGTTCAAGGCTCTAGGTCCCTGGAGGTGAGTCATCACTTGGGCTTGGCCTTAAGGAAAGGGTGCAGCTATACTGGGTTTGGTGGGATGGAGTGGCTCTGTGGCAGTTTGGCCTTAGTGGGTAGAGTGTAACCATAGCTCTTCTTGGGAATGGTGGGCATGGTGCTGTGGCTGTTGACCTTCAGAAATGGAGGGATACCATGACTACTTGTCACTGGGGCAGGATGTGCTCTAGCACTGGCTGTGGTTCTAAGATGGTACACAGCAGTAGCAGCATAGACTGGGCACATCTCAGCCCTTTTTCTGGGAGTAGCTCACTTGTAGACTTTGGAGATTTCCCTCTGCTGGACTCAGAGCCTGGAAAACTGAAGGAGCCTCCAGTAGCAAAGACTGCAGGTGTCTGTAGCAGTGATGAGGGGTGCTGGAGTCTCTTACATTTCATCCTCAAGGAGAAGCCCTTCTTCCTGTTTCCAAGCTGATCTTGACTGGGGGGAATGGTGGTAAAGGCAGGATGTTTCCCTCCCTTCACATGTAGAGCCTTCCTGGGTTCTATGTCCTACAGAATTTCTTTGCTTTGTGTTTTTCAATAATCTTCTTTAGGTATGTCAGTCAAAATGTCTTTTTTTTTTGTTGTTTTCTTGGGATGGGGAAGAACTAGGAGGCCATCTTGCTGATGTCATTCTTTGGCATTTCCATTTTCCTAGGATGCCACACACAGCCATTCTCACCAATCTTATTTTGTGGGAGAGTATATTTCAGTTAAAGTTAGATCATTTATTTTATGTTTCATGAATCAATGTTTGCATTTTTCAGAATATAGTTGACTTAACAATTGTGGTTTGGGTTCCCTGTATTTACAATGTCCTATCAATGGTTATCTTATGTAATTCAAACAATACATTAGATGCAAATTTGCAATTTAATAAGCAACTGTACAATTTCTACAGGATGTTCCTGAGTCAGTTGTTTTTATACTCACATGAAGATCATTTGGTTGATAGCCTGTGTAATCCAGATGAAGTGTTTGTGGACTTTTTCATCATTCATGGTTTAGAAGAAATATAGCATGTGGCATCTCATGAGAATAAGGATGATTAAGCAGCAAATCCATCAGACTCTATTCAGCTACATTGTTTACCTATCTAGCCTTCATGAGATACTGACTGGAATTATTGGAAGCCATAAAAATGTTGATAAACACTTCATGGAAGGGCACAAACATGAAATTAGGTGGCTTCAGGAGAATAAACATTAAACTGCTTTGAGGCAAGCATTTAGAGTAGAACCGTCTAGTTGAAACATAATGAGAACCATGCACTAAATTTTAATTTACTAGTAGCTATCTGAAAAAGAAAGAAACAAGCAACAGTGACATTACTTTTAATAATGTAGTTTATGTAACCCAATATATCTGTTATTTAACATGTAACAATATAAAAATTACTTAGACATTTTTAACTTTTTGAGTTTTCAAAATCTGGTGTTTTTTATAATTTTATAATTCTGGGATATGCTGATTCTGATGAGATACATTCCTAGTACTCAATAATCATATGTGGCTAGTGGCTAATTTCTAAACTACTTGATAGTAAAGGAATGGAGATACAGGATTCTTTTATCAGTCCATGCTCTAAAGAATGGCTGATGTTGGTCTCTAAAGTTTCCTTTGTTCCAACCCTCCTCTTCAGCTTTGCGTCTCTGGGAGAATACCGGCCTCCAGAAGTTATACAAGCAGTAGTTTCATCCAGACATTGAGCATGAAAATTTGCTCCAACTGATGGCTAAATCCATTATGATCCCAATTTCATATTCTTTTCAAAATAATAAATGTTTCCATAACATTCTTTTTGTTAGGAGTTTTTAAATGTTAGAACTGTTAACTAAAACCTGTCCCTTGCTCTACTATTATTTGTTAATTGAGTACAGTTAGTCAAAACTGAACTACTGCAGTTTGGATCTGAAATGTCTCCAAAACAGACTATATGTGGAAGGTTTAGTCCCCAGGCCATGGCATTATTGGTAGGTATTGAGAGCTTTATGAGGTAGGGCCTAGGTGTAAGAAATTAAGTCATTGGGGGCATGCCCATGAATCAGATATGGGGAAACCAGTCTCTTCCTCTCTCACACTTTTTGCTTTCTCACTTCCATGAGGTGAATCAGCCTTCTCTGCCTCATATTCTCAGTATGATATACTTTGCCACTACAAGCCAAAATCAACATGGCTAAATGACCATGGATTAAAGTTTCAGAAACAATGAGCCAAACTAAAAATTTTTTTTTAGAGTTGATTACCGCAGGTATTTTGTCACAGCATTGGAAAGCTGACTAACACACTGACAAAGGAAGCCATCATCATACTTACTTAAAACAAGTCAATGATTTTCTTACAGCAAAATGGGTAGTAGGTTTGATTTTATTCATTACCATTTTAGTCTATTATGGCTTCTATACCAAAATACCATACAATTGTGTCTCATAAACAATGGAAATTGATTTCCCACATTTCTGGAGACTGGGAAAATCAAGATGCTAGAAAAATCTGTGTCTAGTGAAGGCACTCAATTCCTGGTTCACAGTTGGTGTCTTCTTGCTGAGTCATCACACGATGGAAGAGGCAAAGTCTAAGAAATTCTAAACAACACAAGCAATATTGCCTCTTAAGCATTGACAGAATCTTTGACTTGATGCTCTGCCCTTCAGGCCCACTGGGGACACACTGAAGTAAAGGTTCTACCCCTGTAGCTTTGCTATTCAGGGGATGGACCCCCATGGCTTTGAGAGGCTCTCCCCCTACAGCCTTGCTGTCTACCTCAGCTCTCATGGGTTGAAGCCATGTTCCTGTGACACTCTCAGGTTAGAATCACATGCTGGTGACTCTAGTGTCATGAAAGGAGCTGTAAACCCATGGGCATTGTCCTAGTGGGGGCTGACTGTGGGGACCCGGTCCCTGCCTTGGTTGTCTTGTCTCAGCTCTATGGCTCTCTGGATGATCCTCTGAAACACAAGTCAAGGCAGCCACACCCCTACAATTTTGCTGAGTATAGTGAACACTGAATGGGGTACTTCAGAGCAGCACCTGAGGTAGGCAAGGAACACTGCAATGGAGTGCAGAGGCCAGAGTCTGAGACACGAGGTAGTACTGGGCAGAGGAAGTCCCTACTTTTGAATTGTTCTGCCTCCAAGGCTCTCTTGCACTATGGGTATGAGAGAGAAGGGGTAGTCCCTGGTGATTTCCAAAAAGCCTTTGGGATCATTCTTCTATTATTTTGTATAATAGGCTGTGGCTTCTGTTTAGATGGCTGACCAGTCTCTCCATTGTCTAGCACCTGGACTATGCTGAAATGTCTGATCCTACTAATTTTCCTATCGAAAGGACACTTGGCTATATCCTTGTTCTCTTCTGGAATGAACAAGCTTTTCCATTTTCCCCCATTTATAAGCTTAGAATTTCCACTTTTTGAACTTCTGCTTCCATCTTCATTAACAATTATTTTAAAACCAATTCCTTCTTCTCACATCTTACTATAGGTAATCAAGAGAAGCCAAGCCATACCTTCAATACACTGGTGGGATATTTTCTCAGCTAAACATCCAATGAGTTCTACCTTACATAAAACCCTGGGAAATGAACACAATTCAACCAAGTTTTTTGCCACTTTATAATTAGTATGGTCTTCCTCCATTGTCCAGTAACATGATCTTCATTTCAGCCTAGGATATCATCAGAGTAGTCTTTATTATCTACATTTCTATCAACATTCTTTTTACCACAACTTAAGTATTCTCTAAGAAAGTAGAAAGATTTAATTCACAGCTTTTTCTTTCTAAGTCCTCACCAGAATGATTCTTCACAGTCTTTTAATAGTATTATAGATTTTTCCTAGCATTTATCTAAAATGTCTTCTGGCCTCTATCCAGTAATCAGTTCCAAAGTCTTTCCCATATTGTTAGGTATTTATTACATAGCATCACCATTTCTTCATCCCTGTCATCTACCTTGATCAATTTGAGCTACTAAACTAAAATACTATAAATTACATAGTTTATGTACAAGATAAATTAGTTGCTAACAATTGTGGAGACCAGGAAACCTAGGACCAAGGTACAGGTTAATTCTATGTCTGGGGGAGGGTCCATTACCTTGTTCATAGATGTTGTCGTCTCTCTGTCCTCACATGGCAGAAGGGCAGGGGTTCTCTCTAAGGACTTTTTTTATAGTGGCAGTAATCCCATTCAAGTCAGTTCTGCTCTCATGACTCAATCACCTTCCAAAGGTCCCACCAGCTAATACCACCATCTCTAGGTTCAGAACTCTAAAACAAGAATTCTGGGGACACATTCATTCAGACCATAGCAATCACCCATAAGTATCATGTGTTTTTCATAAGCAGAGGAGTGACTATCACCATTCTCCACTAAATAACAAATAGCTCTAAATTCATTATGAGATTGAATTATGTATTTCATTCCAAAATACATTTTTATATAAATAAAAGGGAAGGGATCAGATAAGGGTTATCAAATACATTATTCTAAGATTCCTATATGAATCTTATTTGCCTCTCTAGGAAAAAATAGAGTATTCCATAGCAACAGGAATGCGAAAGAAATTAATTTTGACCAATGGTGAGTATGCTTCAGTTAAAGAAAACACATTAAGGGCATACCTACTATGTGGGGAGGGCAGAAATGCAGACAGTCTCAAAAGACTGTCTGTATTAAAGATTTCCTAGGGCTAAATAAGAAGCCCTCATAAAGCACACACACACTTGGTGGAGGTTTCAGTGCCAGTGGGAGAGTCATAAGAAGGCAATCTGTTATACAATTAAAGGACGACACTGAAAGAAATTTTTAATGCTATTCCTCCAAATGGGGTACTGGTGTTCCATTTCGAAGCCTAATACTGGCTGTATCAAATTCAGTGGATGCTCAGCCGTTCTCCTCTTCCTTTCCAACCCTTTAGTCTCTCTTCTGTCCCATTCATTATGCCTGCTCTTCCCACCATTTTGTGGGAGGGAATGAAGCATGTTGTCCTTGTTCCCTGTTTCTGTCTCCTCCTCATCATTATTTTTAATAGCTGTGTTATCTTCAGCACTTACTCCGCGGAAAGCCCAGGACACATGCTGCATCTTACCTAAAGTGCATGTTAACATTAGGGGTGCCATTAATGGCTGCGACTGAGTGGTGACAAGGAGACTCCGAGACATAACCTCAGCAAGATCGCACAGTTAGAAAGTGACAAGTCTGGGATTCAAGTGTTGTTTGACTGTAAAGCCTGTATCAGGAATCTTTGTATTATACTACCAGTATCTTCTCTCTCTCTCTGCTTAAGAAGTGTTTATTAAATATACAATACATAAATGAACAATATAAATAAAAAACAAACTTACAAATAAGTATGTTTACTTTCAGATTTGTTGACTTGCTCTTCTTATCACATATAGTCCCCTGTGGCTGTTTCTTTGGGCCATGGTACAAACAGTATGGGGACTAAGGGGGACCTCAGTCCCATTCCCAATTTTTGTGTCAGATAGTGAAGGGCATAAATTTGGGGGCATTCATTTCATTTGAACCCTGGAGTCCCAAAGCAATAAGAAGAGGCGGGGACAGTCTAATTGGATGAGGACTGTTAGAAACCAAAAGAGGTAGCCTTTGCTGTGCCTTTGGCCAAGGGTCCTTTTCTTCTTAGCATCGTAAATAGAATTACAGAACTGCTGCAGGGAAGTGTCTCTATATAGTTTTTAATACCATAAGGCTGTTGCAAGACTTTAGCATCTGTCCAAACAGCATCTGTACCTACAACCTAGGTTGTAGACCCTTCTATCTTCTCTGCTCCTCCTCTTTTAACTGCTCTCCTCATATGTCTGCCCTGCCTACTTACTCTCACTCATACCTCCACTGGTTGGTTTGCCCTGGTAAAGCCCCTCACCTAAATTACACTTCTGTCCCTGCTAACATGAAGAGTTACCCCAATGCTTCTAATCACCTCCTCCCATTACCACCTATCTTTGCATTTTCCATTTATTTTACTTCTTGTTCATAACATTTTACTCTACTTACAGTCCTTTTTAAGGGATGAGGTGATAATTTGGGAACCATGTGAGACAGCTTGTCTTTATGCATCAAGACCTTAGATGGTGCGTGGGAAGATTCCTCCGGGGATGCTGACCAAAGTCCATCTCCTCCTCTCTCTACTAATCCTCAAAGAATAGCACTCTTTATGTTCATTATTCCATTGCTATTCCTGGCACACAGAAAAGCAGCTACAATGAACAATGGAATATGATACATTCACTTCTTTCATTTAGACACCTGTACCTTTCCACTTCTATTTCCTACCATGCCCAATTTCTACAGCTAAATGACCTATATCTCATCAGAAATGTTGCATTGTTATAGTCTATGCATGCAGTTCTTTATACCTCTGCTTTGTTTATTTGATTGATTCCTTTTCATGATTTAAGATTCACTTTAATTGCTCTCTCTTCCAAGTAGCCTTCCCTATGGAAACTAATCCTTTAATTTAACTAATGTATATATCTCATTATAATTGCCATATTAACTTGAAATTAACTAGGCATGCATCTGCTTTGCCTTTACATTGTAAGCTTCTAGATAGCATAAACAAAAATGTATATATTTTTATACCATCAGAAACTAGAATAGTATATAACCCATAGTGTATATTCAATATATAGTTTTTTATATGAATTGAACCATTTGTCCTGATCTGTAACCCGTCTCTTGACATCAGAATTCTACCTTAAGCTTGTAACTATTAAGAAGTAGAAATGAAATTGTCTAGTAATTGGCTTAGGGTAAACCAAGAGGAAGATTTAATTTTGTGGTAATTATGTTGATAATGTATCACATGATTTCTGTAGGAATTTTTTCTAAAAATTTATTCATTCACTTGAAAAATGTTTACTGAGGACCATAGGGGAAGACAACCATGACATCTGTCTTGGTAACGATTTCTTTTCTGACAGCACGTCAAAAGCACAAACAACAAAAACAAAAAGAATCAAATGGAAATTGTATCAAAGTAAAACACATCTGTAAAGTAAAGGAAGAAATCTGCAGAAGAGATAACCTATAGGATGCAGAAAATATTTTCAAACCATACATCTGATAAGGGATTAATATCCAAAATATATAAGTAATTCTTACAACTCAATAAACCCAACTAAAACAAAAAACCCAACTAAAAGATGGGCCAAAGTCCTGAATAGATATTTCTCAGAAGACATACAAAGGACCAAAAGGTAAAAGGAAAAAATGCTCAGCATCACTGATCATAAAGGAAATAAAAATAAAAACCACAATGAGATTCTACCTCATACATTTAAATGGATATTACAAAAAAGGAAAGGAAAGGAAGAAGGAAGGAAGGAAGGAAGGAAGGAAGGAAAAACAGGTTTGTTAACATTCCATCACTGTGTCATATATATACCTCAGGCAACCAAATTGTAAGGAGAAAAGAGAAAAGATTTACTTGGGCACGTAGTTTTGGAGACTTTAGTCCATGATCATTTATCTCTTTGCTTTGGGACTTGTGGCAAGGTGAAACATATGATAGAGGAAGTTGCTAACCTTATAGCAGTCAAGAAGGCAATAAAATTGAAAAAGAGATTTTGGGGCCCTAATAACCCCTTTAAAAGCATACTCCAGTGACCTTCTAGTAGGCCTAAAGTTCTTCTACCTCCTGAAAGTTCTACTACCTCTTAACAATGTCATAGGCTAGGGACCAAGCCTCCAATACATGGCCTTTGGGAGACACTTATATAAACTCTAACAATAAACAATCATTGGAGATGTTATCGAGAGGAATGAAACCAGTACGTAAAGGAGATACTGTATTCTCATGTTCATTGCAACATTAATTACAGTAATCACAATATGTAATCAACCTAAGTGTATACCAGTGGATGAACAAATAAAGTAAACATGGTGTCCATCCGTAATTCAGCCTTTAAAAATAAGGAACTTCTGTCATTTGTCACAACATAGATAAACCTGGAAGATATTATGCTTAGTGAAATCAACCAGGTACAAAAACACAGAAATCACAGGACCTCAATTACACATAAAATCTTGAAAAGTTGAACTGATGAAAGTATTTCAGAGAATGCTGGTTACCAGGAACTGGGGGACAAAGGTGAGAAGACTGGAGAGATGTTGACTTAAAGATACAAAATGTCAGACAGGAAGAATAAGTTCAACAGCTCTATTGTACAACATGATGACTATAGTTAATAATAATGTATTGTATGCTTGAAAATTGTTTAAATAGATTTTGAGTGTTCTCACCACAAAAATGTTTGTAAGATAACATGTATATTAATTAGCCCAATTTGACCCTTCCATGATGCATACATATTTCAAAATGTTGCATTCTTCACAACAAATATATACAAGTCTTGTTATTTAAAAATAAATTATAAAAATAAAATGTATATTGTATTCCTTTTGTTTGTGTTACTAACCAGGGAGAGAGTAATGAAGAGGGTGACTTCAATCTCAGTCTTTCTAGGCCTTAAAATTTAATTGGAGGCAAATAATTGAACAAGCAATTGCAACACAGTGTGAAATTTTCTAGGTGTTGTGGAAACACCTGGTAGGTCACCTAAATAAAAACAAGTTAATATCCTACTATAAAAGTAGAAAAATGAGATTGGGGGTATTGCTCAGTGGTAGAGCATGTGCATAGCACATTGGAGGCCCTGAGTTTTATCCCCAACAACCACACACACACACACACACACACACACACACACACAAATAAATAGGGAAACCTGTTATAGAAAGTGGTATGTTTGTTATAGAGCTATGCTGACTGACAGTGATTGATGCTGTGGTGTGGTTAGAAAAGTTTCTTAATCATTCTGGACATTGGATACCTTATAATAAGGTGGTTGCTCAAATTAAGTAAAAGAATTTATGCCATTTATAGTTAGGAGGGTAAAATTTAATTTTGGTTAAAAAGTAGGCATTTCCAATCTTCTAAATCTGAGAATCTTAGCATTCATGTTTGATTATGAAATAATCTAAGAATTTGGGAACTCAATATCCTAAAATATCTAGAACAGCTGTTCTTTGACTTTAAGATGAAAACTAGAGCAGAGACAATGACTCCCTATTTTTTTCACAGTAAAAATTTTCACATTTATTTCCAATAAAAATAGATTTAGTTCTGCAAGTAACTTATCCAGCCTTATTTATACCAAACTACATCTAAAATCAGAACATTTCCCTACTATAGATTTATTGCCAACTTCAAAAGGGGTGTGGTCAGCTGCTTTTCTTTTTCCCCACCTAGTGATGTTCCTCTTCCTCCCAGTGGTCAGACTGCTTAGGGTAGTTTTGATGGTTTAGTACTGGCACTCACTCTGTGTGTCTGAATGCTTTAAGGCTGCATGTTTCATTGCTTAGGTACCTTGAGGGGCAGCTACACATTACTGGTTATTGATCTGGTTCCATTACCTTGAATACCTTGCAAAGGCATTCATTTCTACCTGGTTTCCTATGACTTCTTAACTCCTAAGCATCCATGTTACACTTACTGATTCTTTTCTTAAGATCTACTTTACTGGGTGTCATCTAGGACAGGATTTAAGTAATCCTATCCCAGTTTGTACCCAGCCCATATCATGCCCATGTTATATACTCATACATTCTTTGCTTCACCACCTTCTGTGTGATCAGAATAACGATCTCTTTTTCCCTATAATTGGATTTATAATTATGGCATCAGTTCATTGTATCATATAGGTTCCTTCAGATTCACATCAAGCTCTCTTGTCCCATTTAAATCCATTTCCTAAAGACTAAGTTGAGGAAAAGATTTTCCTACTCGTCACAGGACAGAGACTTGACTCCTAACATAATGAAATTCTTTTAGAAATTCTTTCAAGGTTTGGAGTATGGCTCAGTGATAAAATGCTTGCCCAGAGTATATGAGGCCCTGGTTTCAATTCTTAGCTCTGCAAAAACAAACAAACGAACAAACAAACAAACAAACAACAAAAACCCAAACAAAACAAAACCCCCAATAACCAAACCAGCAATATGTAAAAAAAATCTCTTATTGTCCAGCTCCCAAGTTTATATCCTCCATATCTAAGAAGAATTCAAATTGATTACACGCATTTATTCTGCAGATTTGGCAGATGACTTCATGCCTTATTTTTTGGTTACTTTTTAGATGTTTTTGTTTGTTTTCATGTTTTTTATTGTTGCATTATAGTTGTACATAACGGTGGAATTTGTTGTTACGTATTTGCACATTCATACAATGTGACAATATAATTCCGCCAATATCATTCCCCAGCACTTCTCCCCTCCCTCCCCACCTCCCTTTGTCCCACCCCTTGTTCCCTTTCTTCTACTAATCTCCCTTTATTCCCAAGAGATCCACCTCCATCTTTCTTTTTCTTTTTCCTCTCTAGCTTATGCATATGGGAGAAAACATACTGTCCCCTGACCTGAGTTTGACTTATTTCACTTAACATAATGGTCTCAAGTTCCCTCCATTTTTCTGCAAATAGCATAATTCTATTCTTCTTTATGGCTAAATAAATCTCCATTATGTATTTATATCACATTTTTTTACTCTATTCATCCATTGATGGACAACAAGGACAGTTCCATAGTTTGGCTATTGTGAATTGTGTTGCTATAAACATGAATCTGTATGTATCACTGTAATAAGATGACTTTAATTCTTTAGAATAAATACCAAGGAATGGTATAGCTGGGTCATACAGTGGTTCACACCTAGTCTTTTGAGGAGCCTCCATACTGATTTCTGTAGTGATTGTACTAATTTACAATCCAACCAACAGTGTAATAGTGTTCCTTTTTCTCCACATCCTCTCCAACATTTATTATTATTATTTGTATTCTTGATGACTGCCATTTTGACTGGTGTGAGATTAAATCTCATTGTAGTTTTGTTTGCATTTCCCTAAATTGCTTACGATGTTGAATCTTTTTCATTTATTAGTTATCATGCTTCATTTTTAAAAGAATGTGGCATTTACTGTTTTTAAATATTATTTTTATACATTTTAATCTCAAAACTGAGATGAAAATAGTTCTATTTTTAGCATCTATCACACTTGCTCAACCCATATTAAGAGCAGGCAGAATAGACATGGCAAAGGGATTAGAAAAAAACAATTATATTCTTACAGAGGTACACAAATAGAGGGAACATTCTAAATGTGAAAAAATATTTTGAAATTGACAAATCTGAAGGTGTTTGGGGTAATTTTTAATAAGCCTGTCAAAATAATTGATAGGTTATAAGTGAAAAAGTGTCTATAGGGTCACGGAATATTTAAATGGTGTAATTAACAGGCCAAAAACAGAGGAAATATAGAGAACTGTAATCAAATGAATTATTCTTCTCCAATACACAGTGCTAATTTTTAAAAGTAAACCAAGTAATTAGTTATGCAGCCAAAGAGTTATAAAACTCAGTCATCATCATATGAGATAGAATCTCTGATCACACTGCAGTTAGTATAAGCATAAAATAACCAATAATGTCATATATTGATGGGTAATTGAAAAATATACATCTAAATAACTCATAAAGAAGAAATTTCAATAGAAATAGAACTATAGAAAGAACCAAATGACACTGATATATATAATACTATAGATGGAGGATTAAGAAGCTCACCAGCAACATAAAAAGTTGAACAGGGTAATCCAGATGACACTAAAAGCAAAAATGTTTTCCAAATATTGGTACAATATTGGTATAATATGATAATAATAATGAAATATTAATGATAATTAATAATTTATAATAATAATTATTAATAATACTATAATAATAATATTGGCATAATCTTTATACCAAAATCAGAAGTTAGAGGTTAATTTCTCTGGAACCTGGTAGCTAGAACCCAAAATATTGGCAAGATAAAAGCATAAAATAGATCACAATCTGATTAAATTTATACTAAAGATGTAGGTATAGTTCACATTGAAAGATGTTTACTAAATGCTTGCATTATTTTTTACATAAATTGAAGATTAAGCTCATATTATTTAAGAGGTGAAGAAAAGTATTTGATAATAATCAGCATCTTTAAGGATAATGACTTAACCTAGCAGAAGACACAAAGACTCTGGGAGTAATTCTTTAACTTGACAGAGTATCTATTGAAGGTTCTTAAACAGTGTAGAAATGCTACTAGAACAGAAAGAAAAAATAAAATCTACGAGGTTTGGAAGGGAAGAAAAGACTGCAGTTTGTACAAACACTAAATAAATCTATAGTGGTCAATAGAATTAATGAGTTGCTAGATATAAAATCAATATACCAAAGTTAATTTTTATATTATACTTTAGCAACAATAACATGATGTGTTTTGTAAAAAAGAATACATTTTCAGTATTAATAAAGAAATGGTAAGGAACTCAAGAATAAATATTGTAAATAATATATTTTATAAGAACTTTATGGAGAAAATTATTTAAAATTTACCTTACATTTTATGATAAAAGTATTTAATTATTTGATTATAATTATTTAGGACAAAATAAAGCTAAAGAAATGAAGATTACATAAACCGGAGAGATGAAACAAGGTTAGAAAAATTCAATATTATAAAGATATACATTTTCCTCAAATTAATCTACATATTGAGTGTGACTTCAATGAGTATACCAATAATATTTGCATGGAAATGGTTGCATTTTTATTTTAAAATAATTAAGTTTTAAAAACAAAATGTAAGAATTGGCAGGACATTTTTAAGGAAGATAGGCAAGTTTTACAGCATACACTTACCTGATATCAAGACTTACAGTAAAACTATAATACTTAAGGTTTTGTGGTACTTGGATAGGGGAAAAATAGACTAGTGGAATAAAGTAAAGGATGGCTGATATGTGAAATTTTCAGATATAACAGAGGCAAAATATAATGTTTTTCAAATTTGAGAATTTCAAATATTGAGTATTTGTAGAGAATCACAAACTAGCCAACAAATGATGCTTGGAAAATTAGTTTTCCCTGTAGGAAAAGTAAAAGCATGTTTCTACTCTAATAAAAGTCATTTTGACCCAGTTTATCTCACTCCTCAGCTTATATCCAAAGGACTTAAAATCAGCACACTACAGTGACACAGTTTATAGCATCAGTGTTTATAGCAGCTCAATTCACAATAGCCAAGCTATGGAACTAATGTAGGTGCCCTTCAAAAGATGAATGGATAAAGAAAATGTGCCATATATACACCATGGAATATTATTCAGCTATAAAGAAGAATGAAATTATGGAATTTGCAGGTAAACAGATGGAACAAGAGACTATCATGCTAAGTGAAATAAGCCAATCCCCCTCAAAAAAAAAAACAAAAGCCAAATGTTCTCTCTGATATGTGGATGCTAACTGTATGAAAAATTCCTAATAGTTTTGTTTATGGTTTTTGATGGTGAGCTACCTAAGGTCAGAACGTTTTGCAGACATAACAAAAGGAGTGGACAAATGAGAAATATAACATTGTTTGGAGTCCCATGAATGTTCTGGGACATTTTTGAGCTCACATGGAACAGAACACAACAACAATATCCTTGGGAACTCGGCTCCTGACCAGATCCAGGAACTCAAGATTTATAATAATATATGGGGTTGGTTTCATAAAGCCAG